>PVJH01002337.1:0-171705 GCA_004026705.1 Nesogale talazaci | reverse complement strand
CTGAAACTTTTAGGGATTGTGATTTAATATATTTCCTTTTGATCTGACATTCGTCCTGACTTGTTTGGCTTTGCATTGTTTCAGGAATTTTCCAATCAAGACTTTAAATGTTTATATTTTATTATATATTAATAATATATATTACTATATTAAAATATATATTACTATGACTAGACCATGATCATATCAGATTTTGAAACCTACAGATAAGCTTTACTTTATGGATCTGCTAAGACATTTGACAAAAACTTTTTTTGCAAAAATAAACTTGCATTGGCTTTACAAAAGGACTAATATCTTGAACTTGGGGCCCACAAAACTAAATCAAGATTTCTAGAACTCTGATAAGTGACAGAGCATTTGAATTACAGTTAATCCAAAAATAGTCAAAAATAGAAAGTAGCCACTAAATAGATGAAATGTTTCCTTAATGTCTTTATATAAAAATATTATAGACATTTTAAGAGAATACTTTCTCTGTAGCTATGTAAAAACAGTCTGATGTAATTTAATCTATTTGGGTTTGAGGCAAAACTCTTGTCCCCAGAAGGCTGTAGAAATCTAAACATTAAGGTGACTACCTCCTTAAAACAATAGCGTGGACCCCTGGCAGCCTAGTAAATTAGAGGGGAGGTTGCTTGCAGTCAACAGTGAGACTACTGCATACCCTATGACAGAAAGATGAGGCTTTCTGCCTTCATTAGAGTTTGTAGGTCTGCCTTGACCTATAGTGTTGCTGCAAGTAAGAACTGATTTGTTGGCAGTAGCCAACAGCCATTACGAAAGAGATGTGAGATTATATCTCAGGCCACTTTTCTCCCACCAGTTTTAAGACAGTTGGAGGCAAGGCGTGGCTTTACTTTGTGGGACTTATAATTTGTCAGCCCTCAAATGATCACCTTTACCATGCTAACATTTCTTATAAATCTCAGAAGTCATGCAGGGAGTCTTTTGACTCTGCAATCTCCCTTTGCTGACTCTCAGAGCTTCAGGAAATAGATTGTTAGACCTTTGGTGCTAGTGAGGAGGGAGAGCATATTTGAGCAAGTGTCCCATGAGTGAGAGATGATAGGTCTCACCAGAAGGGGTAAATTAGTGGGGATTTACTAGCTCGTGAGGATCAGTTAACTCTGAAAATCTAGTTCTAAAAGGGGAACACTCTCATGCAAACTTTTTTTTTTTTAACATGATGGTCAGGAAGAATGCTCCAGTTCAACCATAATCCCTTCTGATTGGGATCAGCCAGTCAGGGTGCAGTGTAACAATGATGAAGCATGCAACTTTCCTCTAGCTCTTAAATGCTTCCTTCCGCAACACTCCCCACTATCATGATCTCAATCTGAGTAGACCAGAGGATGTACACTGGTACATATGGGAACTAGAAACATGAAGAATTCAGAACAGATGATCCCTTTAGGACCAGTGGTAAGAGTGGCGATAACTGGAGGGGGGGGGGAGGCGGGGCTAGAAAAGGGGGACCGATTTTAAGGTTATACATATAACCTCCTCCCTGGGGGACAGACAACAGGTATGTGGGGAAAGGAGACATCGGACAGTGTAATATATCACAAAATAGTGATAATTTATAAATTATCAAGCATTCATGAGGGATGGGTGTGTAGGGAGAGAAGGAGGGAAAATGAGGAGCTGATTCTAAGGTCTGAAGTAGAAAGCAAATGTTTTGAGAAAGTTTTAGAGAGCAACAAAAGAACAAGTGTGCTTGACATACAATGGATGGATAGATGGATTTTGATAAGAGTTGTATGAATGCCCAATAAATAGTTTATAAATAAATAAATAAATAAAAATCCCTTTTGCTTTCAGATGAAAAACAAAGAGGAATACCTCCAGACACACCTCTGGGATACGTGCTTAAGGACTAGGACAAGTTTAATCCTCAGACCTTAAAGAAAACCTAATATGCTTTCTAAAAATGTAGGCATTGAGGAAACTTGACTTAAAAACTGTAGTCTGCATTTTAATAGCAAACTAGCTATCATTCACGAAGACTCTCAGGAGAGAGAACCTGATGGCATTTTTGTTTATTTGTTTGTTTTGGGGCATCACTGCTCTCCGGCGGTGGGAGTAGGGAACCTGATGGCATTTTCAAAGTTCCAAAAGGCTTTAATACAACCTACTGATCTGGACCCTAAGAATCCCAGTGGGAAAATAGTGTGGAGATAAGTTTAAAACTCCACTCCAGCTTATAGATTTGCTCTAAGACATCAAGAAGAAATTACACGAGTTGAGGATAGGTGCAGCAGCCCTACAGATCTCTCTAAAAAGTTTTGGAAAAAAAAGAACCAGTGATCTGCCCACAGAAAAAAAAAAAAATCAGTGGAACTTTGCCCTTTTGTCATTGTACTAGGTCTTCATAGATTAGGTCAGCTGAAATGTTTCTTTAATTTTTTATGGGAGGAGAGTGCCTCCTCTTTTACCCTCAGAGTGGTTGGTGGCTTTGAGCTGCTGAGCTTGTTGTTTGCAGTCCAACTCATAACCCACTACGCCACTAGGGTTCCTTCTTTAATTTTTTAAAAGCAGAATAAAGGATATTCTGAAATCCTCTGAAATCCTCTTGGAGTCTTTGGATTTCTCTCACTTCCAACATAGCTGAGTAACTGACAGTTTGGGTCTATTATGCAGCTGCTATAGTCCTTATTTATCATATTCTACCCTAGTCTCACAGATTAGCTTTGTCTTAGAGAATAATGGCAAAAAATAAAAAATCTGAAATATTGTAAAGTTCTAAAAAACCAAACACACTGCCATCAAGTCAATCCTGACTTATGAGAACCGTATAGGGCAGGGTAGAACTGTCCTCTGGGATTTTCCAAAACTGTAATTCTTTATGGGAGTAGAAAGCCTTGTATTTCTCCCAAGGAGCATTGGTGGTTTCAAACTGCTGACCTTTCAGTTAGCATCACAGACCAAGTTCTTGATTTGGTGTCCAAATGAACCAGAAGACAGAAACTGGAATTGACTCATCTTCCTGAATCAACCATTGACCAGCCACCTTCTGTTGGGTGACTCAGCTGCAAGTACCATTTGGTCATCCCCACATGTGCTACCTGCTATGTCTCTTCAGCTAAAGGTGCATTCATTGCCTCTCTAGTGACCTTTTGCCTTGTCGGGGGGCCTTGTTGTGAGATGTCATGAGGTGGCTCCAACCCTTAAGGACCCTATGCCCAACAGGAAGAAAGCAAACAAACACTGCCTTGTCCTCCTAAACCATTCTCACAATAGTTCTTGTGCCCGAGCATAGTATTGCAATCATTGGCGCTGACCCTTCATTTACCAAGTGTGATGTCAGGGACTGGTCTCTCCTGACACTATGTCCAAAGTATGTCAGATGAAGTGTCATCATTCTTGCCTCTAAGCAGCACTCTGGCAGTAATTCCTCCAAGACAGATTGCTTTGTCTTAAAGTCCTGGGTCCTTTCAGCATGCTTCGCCAGCACCACAGGCCAAAACCATCGATTCTTCTTTGATCTTCCTTCTTCAATGTCCAACTCTCACATGCATCTGAAGCAAGTAAAAATACCATGGCTTGGGTCAGACAGACTTTACTCCTCAAAGTAACATCCTTGCTTCTCAGCACTCTAAAGCCGTCGCGTCCAGCAGGTATACCTAATGCCACATATCCTTTGATCTTTTGACTATTTTACCCACGAACATTGATTGTGGATCCAAACAAGGCAACATCTATGAAAATTTCAAGCTTTTCTCCAATGAAGATTCTGTTACCTATTGGTCCCATAGTGAGGATTTGAAATTAAGAATGCTTCCGTCGAACGGTCAAAAATCCATAGCAAGTGCTGGTAATTAACGCAGTGTTACAATATGCCACAGGAAATGCCGTTTTTAAACTATCCCTTAATTCTGCTTCCCACTTCAAATTTTTACAAGCTTTTACCTTGTACAAATCAGGCTAAATTATAGACTCCCTCCATAACCAAAGTACCTCTAGTAGAACATTGTTTTAATTTCACTTAGAGTCTAGTTAAATGATTAGCTGTGTAACAAACAGCTGCTAAAATAGTATCCTCTCTTGCCTTTTGGGGAAAACAGATGTTTTGTAGAGTGCTACAAGACCTTTCTTGTAACAAGCCTTTCCTTAAGATTTAGGTGTATAGTACTGAGAAAGCTGTGACAAACTAATTGAAACTGTAGCATTGCATTCTTAAAAGGAGCATAAGAAAGAACCCTCTTAGTCCAAAACTCAAATTGGTCATTTTTAAGAAATTGAATCCCTAACCAAGCTACAGTTTGAAGTGGTCTTTAAGAAGTTTCTCAATCACCATGGGACAAATAGCAGACAGGCTATTGTGGGATGGGAGAACAGCAGAGATGCTCAAACTCTGGTCAAATTACCCCTAAACAACAGCAGCTTTGAACTGTATTTTCATTCACCCACGAAGGTGGATTCTGTACAGTGGTCAGTACTCCTTCTGTTATATAGATATATTATACATGGAAGATATACAAGAAGACATTCACCGAATTAGACAATAGACCACGTCGCTACACACTACAACAGCTATGCAGACACCAGACTCGTCTAAGTTGCTTCCATCAAAACTAAGCACATGAGGTTGGTCAGCTTCACAAGGGACAGTAATAATTCCATCTGCAGTCTCCTCGACTATTACCTTTACTGCTGCGTCACCAGTAGTAGACAATGTTGATGAACATGGGTGCTGAGCAGCACTAAAAAGGAAGCGTCCTGGTGAAGACAGACAAGATGGTATCCAGTGGGATACCAGCACTGTAGTTTAAACAGTCTGTTGTGGCTGCCATCTCAAACTCAGCTAAAACCCAGGTAAGTTACCGATGTGCTATCTGCAACCTCTCATGAGGAGAAATAAATAGATCAGTACCACTAACTGAAAGGCATTCATCTGGCAAAAGCTGCAGCTTGCGCACAGTCCTGTCTTTAGCCTATCTTGTGAATCAGTCCAAAAGCCATCTTCAGTACTCTTATCTACCCATATATTTCTAATCACTGAACTACACAGGTGGACAAGACAAAATGATTTCTAATCTGAAAGTTAGGAAGCACAATTCCATGTACTCCATGTTTATAAATACAGTATATAAAAATAAAAGTATATTCAAAAATGAGAAGAGTGTAATAAAATTTATAGAATGAAATAGTTATGATAGTGTGATAACTTTATGCCTAACATTTTGTTACACTCTCTTCTATTTTTTTAGTGATTATATTATACTTAAACCAAAAACAAAATTGTATATCAATCTATGAACAGTAATTATCTGTAGAAAATAGGGCTAGTAAAGTCTCTTACTTCTATTTTATATATTTCAGTATTATTATAAGTTTGAAATCAAACATGGAAAGCTTTTAAATCAGTGTATTATTAAGCAAGAACATTAGTTTCCTTATTCAATTCTATTTCAAAAATTTCTCTAGCATGAATGGGTTCATTAATTTAAAATAATTTAACTAGTTAATTTAATTGATTAAATTTTAATTCCAATTTAAATTTATTTCATTTTGAAATAAAAGATAGGAACATGAATTATTAAAACTGGGTGACAGTCCAGGGCAGATAGTAAATCCAACAGTGTCAGGCTGACCGCAGCAGCCTCCAGCTCTGGGAAGACTTTTTTGAGGCCTAAATTAATCTCCTTCCAGGCTGGATGCACTGGGCATTTATCCAAGGGTGTCATTGTGTTTCTGTCCTCTCCCCCCACAAATTCTCCTTGATGAAGCCTAGTATTTTACTTCTTTAACTGGAACAGCTTCTTATCTAACGACAGGCACTCAACTTGTCCATAGAATTGAACTGAAGTGCTCTCCATGACACCAAGATTCCTTTTCCTAATCACCATGTGGAACATATCATAATATAATGAGAGTCTGAATTATTTTTCCCCAATGTAGTACATTTGTCCTCACCCGCTTTAAAGAGCTGCTTTCACCTCTGCTCCTGTACTTGCTAAATGGAAACAGTCTCAGATTTGAGATTTGGGAAATGACAAGGCAGAGAAAGGGATTAAAGTCCCAAATTCCTGACCACTTTTTAAAAAGATTGAAAGCAGACATGTTACATTGATTCTACATTTTGATTTTAATATTTACAGCTCAATAATAATTATAGAAATTCATGACACCACCCCCTCCCAGCTGGTGTGCTTCTTCCATATGGACTTTGTTGCTTCTCAGCTAGATGGCTGCTTGTTTATCTTCAAGCCTTTAAGATCCCAGATGATATATCTTTTGATAGCCAGGTACCACCAGTTTTCTTTACCCCATTTGCTTATACACTTGCTTTGTGTTCAGCAATCGTGTTGGGAAGATGAGCATCACAGAATGCCAGATGATTAGAGCAAAGTGTTCTCATGTTTAGTGAATACTTGAGTCGAGGCCCAAGGTCCATCTGTAGCCTTAATTCTTTTTTCCCCCTAACCTCTTAATTCTTAACATACAGAAATAATTACATATATCTACTCCCGTTTCATTGTATATAAATATACTTACTTATGTACTTGTCTGTATTTAGACCTCTATAAATGTTCTTTGCCTCCTGGTTCTTTATTTACTTTTCCTTTTCTCTTGTCCCACCAACATGTTCAGCCTTCATTCGGATTTAGTAATTTCTCATTGCTACATTTGTCTTTGCTTAAGCCCCTGGGTATCCTACGCTCTTCTCTCCATTGATTTTAGTTCACTATGGTTCTCTTGTCCCTGGGTTGTTCCCCACCAACCCCACTTCTTCTCCCTCCTCTCCTTCAGCCCACATGGAATAATCCCACCAGCCTGTGTGATCATGAGGTGTTCATGGGATCAGGTTTCAAACATCTAAAACCCAGAACAAAAATCATGCCTAATGTGAATGTGCGTGTGTGGGTGGGGGAGGGTAACACCAAGTGGAGACCCAAAGCCCACCTGTAGACAATCAGAACCCCCCTCAAAAAAGGTCACAAGGAGGAGACGAGCCAGTCAGAGTGCAATATAGCACCAATGAAACCACAACTTCTCTATAGTTTTTACTGCTTCTTCCCCACCACTATCATAGCCTCAATTCTCCCTTACAAATTGGACTAGCTCAGAACATGCCCACTGCTACAGATAAGAGCCAATCCAGGGTAGATAAACTCCTCAGGACCAACAATGAGAATAAAGATAGTAGGAGGATTAGGGGAAGGTCAGAGGAGAAAGGGGGAATCAATAAATTAACAAGAATGAACAGACAACCCCTCCCACAGGGCTGAGCAACAGGAAAGTGGGTGAAGGATGACAGAGGACAATGCAAGATATGAAAATAACAATCTATGGCTTATCAAGGGTGTATGAGAGAGAGCTGGCAGGAGAGGGAGGGGGAAAATGAGGAACTGATATCAAGGGCTCAGGTAGAAAAAAATGCTTTTGAAATTAAGATGGTAGCATATGTGCAAATGTGCTGAGACACTGGATGAATGTATGGATTGTGATAAGATATGTAAGAACCCCTAATAAAAGTATTTCATAATAATAAAAAAAAATTCCTGACCTTAAATTAATCCTGCCAACATCCTTTTTCGCCAAAAGTTGATAGTATTTTATTTCCTATTTGAAACGAGTTTACTTAATCTAAATTTCAGAAGGTATTACAGCAACAAAAAAGGTAATCCTTGTGACCTAGCATCAGTGTTCTGGAGGCATAGTGGGCTACACACTGCGCTGCAAACCGGAGTCAGTAGTTCAGAGTCATCAGTTACTCTGCAGGAGAAAGATGAGGCTGTCTAGGCCTCTAAAGATTTGCATTCTTAAAAATCCACAGGGGTAGTGCTACTCTACCCTATAAGCTTGCTAGATATCAGAATTGACTTGATGGCAATGAATAAGGAAGAGAAGGAAGTCAAGATACCAGCAATCATGTTAACCTTAGCCAATGACAGATCCTCCAGTCCTTTCCCTCCACTTTTTAACTAGCCTCCACTGAGTCACTTGCTTCTCCTCAAAACCAGAATGATCTCCCTTTAACCATATAGAATAACTGCTTAGAAAAAAACCGAGGTCAATGTCTATGCATTTTGATTATTTTTGACACCACTAAGGACCTTGATGTTTTCATTCCTAACTCTAAATTCCTAAGACATTTATTGACTTTAATTGGTAGAATTGCTTTTTGTTCTTCTTTTATCTAACCCTTAACCCCTAACCCTTAACCCCTAACCTAACCCTAACCTGTAGAATTGCTTTTTATCATATAACAAATGCCTGATTTCCTGTGTGGAACAAATAATTTTGTTTGGCCTTAATCTCTGATTCTTGAAAATAACCCCTTGCATTTCCCAAAACAATCAAGGTGACTTCATTTTCTAAACCAAACAGGGCAATATTATTTTGATGAATAGTGATTCCATGTGACAGAGTAGAACTGTCCTAAGGTTCTTAGTGTCATCATGGGGGACTGATCTACAGGCCATGCTTACACAGATCTCCTGGTGGCTTCAAATGGCCCATCTTTCCATTGTCAGCTGAGTGCTTAACAGATTGTACCACCAAACTATTTAGGCAACACTTAAAGCACAGGTGTGTAAAGCAACACAGGACTCATCCTGGAAATAGGCCTTGGGAAAAAAGGGGGACAAGCTGCAGCCAGTCAAGTATATTCATTGATTGGATGGATTATAGTTATGCTCTAAGGGCCTAGAAAACATATCTATTCAAGTCTCAAAGACTAAGAAATCTCGGTCTTCGAAGCCTCCCAGTATTGGTGACAACATCCAGGCACAGAAGAGGGAGGCACATTCTTGAGGACATAGAGTCCTCAGCTTGGAAATTTCATAAGAAGAAAATTGCTCATAAGTGCTCATAAGGAGGAAAAAAATGTGGAAAAATGCCATCTGGATCTACTCCCAGACAGGAATGGGATTTGTGCTGATACCATGCAGTTGGACATAAAGGTAGATGTTGCCCACCTGGCCCATTTCGAAGAGCAATCCCTTTCTTTAATATGAACTACAGCTATAAACAGAATTTAGACAAATACAACATATTAAAATTCCAACTAAGCATGTACAGGTATGCAAAACTTACAGTCCATTCAAGCAAGGTACAACTGCATATTCATCCGTTGGTCCATAAAGAGGTTTCTGTTGTTTTTTGTTTTCATTTATTATTTCCTCTTAGTGATTTTAAAGAACCACAATTGAGCCTCTTACAGCATGAGACCACCAGCAGGGATGCAGTCAGAAGAGGCCCTGGATTTGTATTCAGAGGTACAGAGCGTTCCTGTTGTCCAGGGTGAGGAATAGAGAGTGGGACTGTGCACACCCTACTTCCTCCCACTTGCAACCTCTCTTTTCCCAATGGAGCCCTCTTGCCCCTTTTGCTGACCGCACTCACTCATTCCTCTGCTTTTGTCAGCAGCTCCAACAGCAGCAGTGGCAGCAGCAAAGATGACCTCAAGTGTGTTCCCATCGGCTTTAGCATGGTGCATGCACAACATCCCAATTGCATAGCATTCTGTTCACAGAGCACATCAAACGTGTTAAGTGACAGACATGGTTCTGAAGCTCTAGTCCTCCTGGGCAAGAATTTCTGTAGATAAATATCTTCTTCCTTTAGGATTTGAATAATAGTAAAAATAACTGTTGATTCCCACACCACCTAAGACAAAATCCGACTCAAGTACCACGGTTCACTTTGAGTCAAGTTTGACAGACTCAAATAAATTGTCCTCTAGCCTCTTCAACTCTTCATGGCTAATGGGTGATTCTTCTCTTTGCTAAGTTCTGAATTTGGTGTCTAAAAGAATGATTTATCTTCCTTTAAACTATTGAGACTATGTCTTATGAAAGAGAACTGGTCAGAGTTCTTGCTTGTGTTGAGATGGTTGTTTTATATTTTTGGTTTAAAAAGAATTTGGACAGTAAATTTGGGAGAGTGTCAGAGAACCAGAAAGGGGTTTTCACATGAGCTTATCATCAATGAATATAGACTTTTAAAAATCCCTTTTTTTTCTTCTTTTTAAAAAGAACTGTCTTTGTTTTCTTCTGTTGTAATTGTTTTATTTCTTTAAATTTTAATTTTGCAGGGGGGAATTTACACATGCAAAAAACAACATGGGACAGAAGGTGGCAATATCTGGACCTCTTCTGGTTCCCTACTGCCAAGAGGCACGGGTGAGACATGTCTCCATACGCCTACCTTCTTTACCTAGTCTGACCACCAACCATTACTCTCATGACAATGCCTTTATGCTGGGTTCAATAATTTATTACAGTGGCCACAAAGAACTCACAGACCATACTCACAAGGATTTATTAGAGGTTTTATAAAGCTTTATTAGGGAAGCTAATTGGTTATCACAAGTCAGGATCAGTAAAAAGTAAGGATACAGTTATTGCTCCACAGCAAAACCTGTCCTCAACCAAGACTCTGTCCAGTCCTCAGTGTCTCAGCCACATGGTCCCTTGGCTTTTGCTTCTATTCACCAGGAAGCTAGTTGGTCCTCTGTTGGTCTGTCTCAGAGTTCCACAGTTTCAATCCACAGGTGCAGAGAAGATACCCTATAGTGTTTTTTTTTGTTTTTTTTTTGTTTTTTTTTTGTACTCTATAGTCTTGATACTGCTCTTCTGAATTTCTGTGCCATAGTCTCTAGTTTTGGCCTCTGCCACATCAAACAAAGATCTGGAATATGCTCTTCGTATGATCCTGGACATTCTCTTTCCATTCTTGCTTCAAAGGTGGCTCTTCCTTATAGCCACGGGGGTGTTGATGAAAATTGATGAATCACTTCTATTAATGTTACACATGCCCGATTTGCATAGTTCTATTAGTCATTTGGTTGGAGTAACAAAAACTTGGCCGTATAAGGAAATTTCAAAGTACCACAACACAGCAAATCATACATCAATTCAACAATTTCTACATGCACAATTTCATGACATTGATTATAAGTGTAAAAACTCTCTAGTCTTCTTTTTCTAAACCATTCCTCCCCCACTAATGAAAAATTACTATCCTCAAAGGTTCTCATCTAATCTTTTCAGTTATTTTGTTAGTTTGGCCCATTATAATAGACCAGACCTTTTTAACAGTTAAACGAAGCAATTCATAATGATTGTTTTTAAGATTATCTCATGGGATTTGGGGAGTTTAAGATTTCAAGATTTCTTCAGAGTTATAGTTTCAGAGATTCATACACCCTGTAGGGATTCTGAAAGTCTGAAGTCTATGAGATTCTGAAATTCTGTCCCATATGTCCCCAATTTTAATTATAGTCTATGGAATCTTTGATCAAAATGTTCAGTGATGTTAGCTGGGCACCATCGAATTCTGATTTCATGGCAAGTGTGCAGTCATTCACAGAGGCAATTAGCCATACTCAATCTGCCTCTTGTTCCTGATTCTTCTTTTTTGGGGGAGGGGACATCACTGCTCTCTGGTGGTCATAGGAGCTACCCAGCCTTGCTCCTAGAGAGCCGCTGTTGGATTTGATCGGCCAAGCCCATGGGCCACAGTCCTGCACTCAACCACTATGCCACTGGGGCTCAGCCCTCCTGATGCTTCTTCATCCTCTGTTGTCCCCAGTGAGGAGAGACCAATGACTATGCATTGGATGACAACTTGCAAGCTTGAGAGAGAACACAAGGATTTAGAATATTGGCACTAAACATGTTAGTAAACTAATTAACTAGAACATCCCATGTACCCAGAACACTAGCTCTCTAAAACAAAACAAGGAGCACCCCCTAGTAGATGTCTGAGCATGAGCAACCTAAGCAGTCTCTCTCTCTCTCTGTCTCTCTCTCTGTCTGTCTGTCTCGCTCTCATTTATTCATTGTTGTTAATATGATCTATCATACGCTTTCAATCAAACACACCAAGGACTAGCAACAGCACTACTTTGATGATTCAACTAGTTTGTTTTTCATATGGATGATGACAACAACACAGGTAGGGAAAAATTGACCATTTGGCTGCTCAACATTTCTCTCTGTCGCAGATAGCAATATTATGCATCAAGACCAACTTGATGGTACCAAACAACTTTTCCCATTTCAATTTTTATAGGTACGCAACTTATTGACAGGAACCACAATAATGAGTTATACAAACCTACCCTTAATAGGACTTTTCTATCACTATTAACTTCCCATTTCTTCCTGCCTGTGGTAACCACTACTAAACTTTGATCTCTATTTGCCCTTTTTTGAATGTTTGTATATGTGAAGTCATATAATATTTATCTTCTTCTGACTTACTTCATTCAGTATAAGGTCGTCCAGTTCTCTCCGTCCTTTAGCATGCATCCAGACTTCATTTCACCTACCAGCGAAGTAGTGTCCTATTGTACTTATACGCCTATTTTGCTTAATCATTCATTTTGTTGAGAAGCACTCAAAACATTTCCACCTTTTGGCTATATGAATAGTGTTGCATTGAACACTGGTGTCCAAGTCTCATTATTATTTTCCACTTTCAATTCTATTGGCTATAAACTTAGGAGTGGAATTGTCAGGTAATAATACAGTGGTTGTAGTATTTTACATGCCTACCAATATTTTGCATTCCTTCCAGATAAAGGTTTTTAATTTTCCCATATCCTTACCAAAATGTTATTTTCTGTGAGCATGTAATGGTGTCTTATCATGATTTGTGTTGGCATATTTTGAATGATCAATGGCATTGGGCATCTTTTTATGTGCTTTGTGGCCATTTGAAACTCTGATTCTAGGCGTAGTGGTTGAGTGCAGGACTGTGGCCCATTGGCTTGGTGGTTCAAATGCAGCAGCAGCTCTCCAGGAGCAAGGCTGGGCCTCCCACTCCTACCAGAGTGCAGTGATGCCCCCCTTCCCCCAAAAAAGAAAATTTGATTCTCTTAAATGTCAGTTCAAGTGTTTTGCTCAATTTCTTTTATGATTTAAATGTTTTCTTTTTGTTTTGGGGGGTTTTGATGATGGAGTTTTGTTTTGTTTGGGGGCATCATTGCCCTCTGGTAATTGTGGGAGCTACGCAGCTTTGCTCCTGGAGATCCGCTGCTGGACTTGAATCGCCAAGCTCGTGTGCTGCAGTCCCGCACTCAACCACTACGCCACTGGGGCTCAGCCCCTTTCTTTTTGTTTTTAAGCTGTCAAATTTTACAGGAAAGCAATGGAAAGAATTAACAGCACTAGAAGTTGGTTCTTAGGAAAGATTCATAAAATTCACTGACAAATCTAACAATGGAGAAGATGAACATTACATCTGAAAGAAATGAATTGAGGGAGATCACAGCAGAACCAACTGAAGTAGAAGAGATAATGGCATGCTGTAAATAACTGTACCTCAACAAATTTGGAACCTTAGAAGAAATCAGATATAATTCTAGAAACATATTACCTACTTAACCATGGGGGCTTAAGTAGGAAATTTGAACAGAGCCATGAAAAAAAAGAAAATTATTAGATTATTTAGTAATTCCCAATGGGGGAGAGGGGAGTACAGATTAGACAGTTTCAATTCCACCAAGAATTCAGAAAAAAAACTGATATTCATTCTACTATTAAATTATTATTTTATTAAATAATAAAATATTAAATTATTCCCAGATATAGAAAAAGACTGCTCCCAAATTCATTATATGAAACAAACATAATCCTGATAACCAAACCAGACTAAAAAAATCACGAAAATTTTATATATCAGTATCCCTCATGAACAAAATTCTAGCTAGTAGGATCCAACAACATATCCAAAAATAATACATCATGAACAAGCCCATGTTTAAGGATGATTTAAAATTAGAAAAACAATCAATATATACTACCATGTTAATAAGACCAAAAGAAGATAACCATATGATCATACAAATGAATGCAAAAAAGGACGTTTGACAAAATCCAAAAAAACATTCTGATTTTTAGTTAGTAAAATAGGAATAAAGAGTAACTCCTCAACATAATTAAAGGAAAATAAACAAAAGCAATGACCAACATTATTCTCAATGGAGAGAAACCATCCTTCTTCTGAACCAGAACCAAACAAGGATGTCTTTCATCCCTCCACCTATTCAATATTGTGCTTACAGTCCTATTCAGCTTTGGAAGACATGAAGGAAGAATGAAAAGCAACCAAATTATCAAAGAAGAAGTAAAACTATCTAGATCTTCAGAGTGTCTAATCCTATACATAAAAAAATCCCAAGGATTTAACAAGAGAATTACTGGAACTAATTGAAGGAGTCATAAAATTGGCAAAGTACAAGACTGACATGAAAATCAAATAAGTGGAAGAATGTTTAAATGAAAGACTCTTGCATATTTATGGATAAGAAGGTCTAATATTGTGAAAATGTAGGTACTACACAAAGTGACATACAAGTATAATGAAGGCTCAATTGAGATTCAGACATTCTTTAAAGACCTTGTATGGTGGTTAGATTTTATGTCAACTTTAACTTGTGTGAAAGTAGGGGTGTAGTTCAACTTGTCAATCAGATGGTATCCTGGTAATATATCCTTCATAAAATACATCCTTTTATTAAAAAAAAACATAATAATAATATTTCTCTCCCTGCCCCCTTCACCCTTCTTGGTTGCTTGGATTCTGTATTAGCCTCCAGGGGTGGCCCCATGTGAACCACCAACCCAGGGAGCTCCCAGTGTCCTTCCATGTTCCCATTGACCTTGGAGATACTCCACTCTGTGATCTCCCTGCTTCTTACTTTCTGCATAATTTATTTGTAGCTATGTGCGTCTGAAGAGGGCTCTGGCTAGCATGGGGCACATGGACTTGAGTTGGACTAGGTTTAAAATTCTCTCTCATACATTTATATCACTGGTTTTGCTTTTCTAGTCCAGGGGTCCTCAAACTATGGCCTGTGGGCCACATGTGGACTGCTAAGGACATTTATCCGGACTATTGGGTGTTTTTACGGCCACTGTTGTCCTGCTTAACAGCCGACTCATCCTGGGTCCACAGTAAATTTGCTCATAGTTATATATATATATATATATATATATATATATATATATATATATATAGTTTTTTATATAGTTTTATATATATATATATATTCATTCCAGCTCTCCAGCGGTCTGAAGGACAGAGAACTGGCCCCCTGTTTAAAAAATTTGAGGACCTCTGCTCAAACCAGCCTAACACTGATGGGCCCAATGTTTGCCAGAGTACTGAGTAAAATTTTAAAAAACTGATGAAGGTGCTGAAAGATGGCAGTGGTCATACTCTGATGATGATGCAATTAGTATTGAAAATAGCATAGTGCTTCCTTTAAAAGATGGATGAGATCGGGCACATTCAGTGTACAGAAGTTTTCTCTTTTATACTCACCATACTGTTTCTACTTACCTCAGAGGGCTCATGTAGTACTTCTCCTTTTGTGATTGATGACTTCGCTTAGCATAATTTCCTCCAGTTCTTCCCACACAGAGATGTGTTTCATGTGCTCGTCTGAGCTTTTGAGTGAGGCATAGTACTCCATTGTGTGTATGTGCCAGAGTTTGCTAATCCATTCATCCACTGATGGAAATTTAATTGCTTCCACGTCTTTGCAATTATGAATTGTGCTGCAATAAACATTGGCGTGCATACCGCTGGTTGTGGTTTATTTCTTGCCTCTTCTGGGAGCTCCCTCGGGCCGGTGGTTAGATTGGAACTACCGGATGGGTGGAGAGAAGAAGGGGTAGAGACAGAATCAACTGCAAGGATCTACATATGACCTATCTGGAGGACGGGGCATGGGGGAGTGGGCTGAGGGAGGTGTCGAGCAGGGTAACATAAGACAGAATAATAATAATTTATAAAGTATTGAGGGTTGATGGGGGATGGAGAGCAGGGGAACAGTGGAGGGGTTGGAGGAACCGACACCAGGGGCTGGGGGAAAGGGCGGATGTTTGGAGAATGATGACGGCAGAGGACATGCGAGGGTTCTTGTCACAGTATGTTTATTTATGTATTAGAAAAATGATGTACGAACCCCTAATAAAATGATTTTTAATTTTAAAAAAGATGGAAATAGAAATGCCATAGGACCCAATTATCCTTCTACCGACATATAGTCTATAGACATAATAGCTGCAACATAGACTTATGAACATGTTCAACAAAGGATTATTCACAGTAGCAAAATCATGAAAACAAGAGAAATACACCTCAATGGCAGAAAAGATAAATTCACTACAGTACACAGACACAATGGGCTACTGGGCAACATTGAAGAATAATGATGAAGCTGCAAAACATAGAAAATGCATGAATTTGGAGATCATGCTGAGTGAAATTAGTCAACCATATAAAAACAATTACTGTATTAGATCACTATTATAAAAAGTCAAGAAAAGATTTTCACACTAAAAACAATGCCTTTGTTGGTTACATAGAGTGGTAGGCGATGCAGTCACTGACTGCCATTGTGTGCATTCTGACCCACAGTCAGAGGTTTCCCAAGGTTTTGTAAATATTTACTAGAGCAAGCAGCATCTGCCTAAACAGTAGACTGGTGTTAACTTAGGTGAAGGGGAAGACAGTACACAATAAAAGTGAGGTCAACAAAAAGTAATGAAGGCTGGGGAACGCACTGGGAAGAGTGCATGATGCAAAGGCAACAGAGATTGTGGTAGGCCTGTACTCGTGTGTCAATTTCAGGATTGGGAGTCTAGGGGTGGCATCAAGCCTGTCAATCTAGAGACAGCCAATGAGGCCCCTGTGTGGGCATGGCTTTCTCCTGAGAATTCTGGGAAGTCTTGCGGTATTTCCCATTTGGAGAAGAGAGATTTGACGGAGTCTCTACTGACAAGATGAGATGACAGCATGCTGATCGATCCTGATTCCTGGAGACTGGAGGATCTGGAAGAGAAGCCACATGGATTTTCCCTGATGGATCCAGACCTCTGGGGCCAGAGAAGCCACAGAGAGACCCTGTCAATGCTGAGATGCTTATACTGCCAATGCATACTGCTGATGGACCCTGTGCCCTGGAAATGAGGAGCCATGGGGAGACCCCTGCCAATGCCAGGATTCATCTACCCCAGCTGGATCCACAAGACTCTGCACCCACTGATCTGATTGTCCTGGTGCCCTTGTATGTGCTTTGTAAGTTGGAAGGAGACTTTATAGACTGGTATCGGACATATGGGCTAATATTGGACTTATGACCTTGAACTGGTCTAGGTTGGGATGCTTTCTCAATGTTCCATTCCTCTTGTATATAAACCTTTCCCTTATATCCATATGTGTGTCTATGAATTTGTTTCTCTAGTCTACCCAGACTAACACAGAGATACACAATACACAATCTAAATTAACAATGATTTACATGTATCGGGGGTGGCCTGCCTCCTGATATACTCACAGCAAGGGTTCAACAGGCAGTTGTGTAGCGGTAATTATTATTTATTATAACACCAATATAGAGATCATGAGAGAGAGAGAAAAGAGCATTAGAAGTTACATATATATCCTTTCATGGTACAGGCTCACCTCCGTCCCACTAGATGGTCCACGTGGAGAGAGAGACAGGAGAGTGGCAGCCTGGAGGGAGGCAGGCTGGACTGAAGCAGGCTTGCTTCCCTATCCTATGTCCCATCCCCATATACCCTCTGGAGCCAAGCCAGGCCCCTAATTACAGGCAAGGACATATGTCACAAGAGAGGGCTGTCTTAAGGGCTATATGGTGTTAAGGGGAGTGGTCTTAGGAATGTCTACGTGACTATGTGGAGAGGGGAGTGAAAAGGCCAGACCTTAACCTGTGGAGGTAGATGACATTTCCATCAGGCTAGGGGCTATTAACAATGGTTCTTGTATCTCACCCACAGGCTTTGAGGGAAGGGAGCCATCATCCCAACTGCAAGGGAGTCAGCTAATAGTTAGACAACACAAAGGTCTTAAGTAATTGAGACTATCAGGGAGAATAGCTAAGTTAACTTCCATGACAAATGCTAGTAAATAGTCTGCTTAATATTTGGAGTATTATAATTGTGGAAAATTTCTGTCTTCATCCGACACACAGGGAGATGCTGGAATAGACATGCAGACTGAATGATATTGGAGGAAGCATGGCAGTAAATATATGTGTGTATGTATATAGACATATATACACATATATCATGTATATTATATATGATAGTATATGCTGCTGTTGCTGGGTGCCCTTCAATCAGCTCTAATCCATAGAAAATCTGTACACAGCAGAATGAAACACTACACAGTCCTGTGCCATTCCCACAATTGTTCCTATGCCTGAACCCATTGATACAGCCACTGTTTCAATGCACTACATTGAGGGCCTTCCTCTTTTCTGTTGATACCCTACTTTGCAAAACATGGTGCCCTTTTCCAGGGACTGATCTTTCTGGGTAATCTTTCCAAACTACATGAGATGACATTTCACCATACTCACTTCTAAGATGCATTTTTATTTTACTTCTTCCTAGATACATTTGTTTTTTGTTTTTGTTTTAATATAGATTTTATTGGGGGATCTTATAGCTCTTATAACATTAAATATGTCCTTTGTATCAAGCCTATTTGTACAGTTGTTGCTGTATTCATTTCCAAATATTTTCTACTTGAGCCCTTGGTATAAGCTCCTCTTTCCCCCTTTCCTCAGGTTCTTTTTTAAAAAATTCCAGCTCCCCATATTTCCTCTCCCTTCTTCCCCCTCCCCCATTAGCCCCTAATAATTTACAAATTCTTATTACCTTTTCATATGGTACACTGTCTAATGTGTCCCTTCACCCAACCCCCTTCTCTGTACCCCAGAGAGGAGGTCATATGTAGATCCCTGAAATTAGTTCCCCCTTTCTACTCCACCATCCCTCCACCCTCCCAGTATCACCACTCCCCCCACTAGTCCCGAGGGATCATCTATCCTAAATTCCCCAAGTTTCCGACTTCAATGTATATCCCCTGGTCTAGCTGAATCTGTCTGGCAGAATTGGGATGGTGATAGTGGGTGGGGGGAAGCATCTGAGAGCCAGAGGAAAGTTGCACGATTTGTTATTTCTTCTGGTAGCCCATGGTATTCTAATATTCTTCACCAGAGCAATAATTGAAATTCATCAATTCTCCTCCACTCTTCCTTATTCAATGTCCAATTTCCACATGCATACGAAGCAATTAAAAATACTACGATTGGAATAAGGTGTACCTTAGTCTTCAAAGTAACTTCCTTGTTTTGCAAAATTTTAAAGGTGCCCTGTGCAGCAGATTTACCCAGTGCAATGTGTCATTTCATCTCTTGACTGCTGCTTCCATGAGCATTGATTGTGGATATAAATAAGATGAAATCTTTTTTTTTTTTTGGCAATTCCACTTTGATTAATGTAGCTCACAAGCAGTAGACACATTTGTGGTGGAAAAAGGTTCTTCAATATTTTTTTCTATGATAATGTTACGTATGGGTCCCATTATGAAGATTTTTGTTTTATGTACATTCAATTATAGTCCATACTGAAAACTTCAATCCTTGATCTTCATCAGCAAGTGCTTTAAGTCCTCTTCACTTTCGGCAAGCAAGGTGGTGGCATTTGCATCTTGTTGATCATGGATAAGCCCCTTTTCAATCCTGGTGCCAGGTTCTTCTTCATATACTCCAATTTGTCTGATGATTTGTTCAGCATACAGATTGAACAAGTGAAGTGAGGAGTTGCAAACCTCTCTTTATTTTCAATCATGCAGTATGTCCTTGTTCTCTTTAAGCGACTCTCCCTTAATCCACATACAGGTTCTGCATGAGCACAATAAACTGTTCTGGAATTCTCATTCTTCTCAAGGCTATCCATAGTGTGTTATAATCCACAAAGATGAATGCCATTGCATAGTCATTAAGACACAAGAAAACATCTCTCTGATATTCTCTGCTTTCAACCAAGACCCAACTGATGGGTCCACATCCACTTCTGAATACAGCCTACAACTCTGGCCTCTCCCTGTCACGGTACTGCTGCAATCACCCTTGAAAGATCTCCAGCAAAATTTAATTTATATGTGAAATCGATGATACTGCTTGATAATTTCTGAATTCTGTTGAATCACCTGACTTTGGAATGGGTACAAATATGTATATTTTCCTATCAGTTGGCCAAGTAGCTCTCTTACAAATTGCTAAGCATAGAGCAGTGACTCCTTCCAGTGATTCATTAGCTTTTGAATCATTTCAATTAATGTTGCATCAATTCTTGGATACTTATTTCTGACTAATGTTTTCAGTGCCACTCATTTTATTTCTTTCATCATTATTGGTTCTTGGTCATGTGTTATTTTTTTAAATGGTTGAAAGTCAATCAGTTTTTTCAACTACAGTGACTCTGTAGTTCTTCCATCTTCTCTTGATGCTTTTTGTGTCATTCAATATTTTGCCCATAGTATCCTTCAATATTGTAACCCAAAGTTTGATTTTTTTCCCTCCAGTCCTTTCAGCTTGAAGTATGCTGAACTTGTTCTACCTTTTTGGTTTTTTAACAGTAGGTCTTTGCACATTTTGCTATACTTTACTTTGTTTTCTAGAATTGTCCTTTGAAACTTTCTCTTGAGCTCTTTTACCTCATCATTTTTCCAATTGCGTTAGCTATGCTATAAATCAAGAGCAAGCTTCAGATCTCTTCTGACATCAATTTTGACTTTTTTTTCTTGTCTGTTTAATGACCTTTTGCTTTCTTTAGGTATGGCACTATTAATATTTTCCCAAAGTGCATCAAGTCTTCTATCGTTTTTGTGCATGTGTTATCTTAGATAATAGCAGTTCTACCCTGCCCTTATCGTCACTAGGAGTCATAATGTGCACAATGACAGCCAGTCTGGCTTGTGTCTCGAATCATAGTGAGACTCTGGTGTTGGTGGATAGGACAAGGAAATATTTCATCAAACATGAAGTTTGTACAGGTTGGAGCTGACACTATACTAGGAAAACAGCATCATTTGCTCTTGCTAAAAATACTTTGTTTTAATCTATATTTTATATTTCTTTTAGTATAAATGATGATTATTAATTCAGTTAGGATTAAATTATAGCTGTAACAATTTTGTCTTGGAAGAGTTTGTTTTTAAGTCTTACTCTGAAGTGTTATGATATTTCTTTGTATTTAAGAATAATTGGTGCATTTTTAAAAGAAAAATTACTTATTTGCCATATGTAGAAAATAGGTTATATAGAAAACAATAGGGGAAATAAAGGTCATATAAAATACATGAGAATATATCACAGTGAACTGCATTTGAATTATGGTGCTGGCAAAGCATATTGAAAATACCATGGTCTGCCAAAAGAACCAACAGATCTGTCTTAAAGGAAGTATAGCCAAAATGGCTCCTTGAATATGTTTTCAGTACCTGGAGAAAGACATCATGCTTGGGAAAGTAGAAGGGCAGTCAAGAAAGAGAAAGGCCCTCAACAAGATGGGTTGACCCAATGATTGCAATCCTGAGCTCAAATACAAGAACAATTTTGAGAAAGTTGCAGAACCAAGCAATATTTTGTTTTGTTGTGCATCAGGTTTCTTTAGGGCACAATAAACTCAATGATACCTAGCAATAACCATCACAGTGAGAGAGGGAAAGAAGTTAGATCATGTAGGGCACCTCATTAACCTAACACAGTGGGAAACTGAGGTCAATTCCTGATAGAAACCAAAAATTATTCAAAATAAATACTGCCTTAGTTATCTGGTGTTGCTATAACAGAAATGCCATAAGTGGATGGGTTTAACATACGGAAATAAATTCTTTCACAGTTTAGGAGGCTAGAAGTTTAAATCAAAGCAAGAAGAGCTGTGAATCAAATACATCTTTGGACTGTGCACCTAAGCTCTGGAATCCTCTGAGGTCTAAGGGAAAATTCATGCCAATACACATGAAGATGTCAGGTCTGCAGAAAGAGTTGGCCTCCAGGAGACAAAGAGCTTCCCTTAGAGACCACAGAAAGTATTAGCCTTCCCCTAGGGCAGGGGTCCTGCATCTGGACCTCTAGCTATAACAGAAATGAGAGAATAAATGTCTGTTAATTGTTTTCACAATTGGAATTTCTATTATAATAACATGAGTTAATTAATAATCAAGGTAGAATCTATACAAGGAAAAGAGAAGGGTGATACTGTAACAGATTTTTTCAAAAAGGAGTTAATTGAGGGATGAGCAGAGGCTAAAAGTTTTCTTATATATTTGTTAGCTTGCCTGGCCATCCATCCATCTACCACCTATCTACCTAGTAAATTTGCTTTCTTGTTTCTATAACATTCCAATGAGGTGCTCTTTTTAAAGTTCTTTTTATAATTTAGGTGAAAGCTTACAACATGAATTAGTTTTCCATTCAATATTTAATATGCATTTTTTTGTGACACTGATTTCAGTCCCATCAATATAGTAGCACTTTCTACTTACTCTCTGATTTTCCCATTTTAATTCTTCTGTAATTCCTGCCCCTGTCTGCTTCCTGAGTTTGGTTTTTGGGTGAATGCTTCCCCTTCCATCTCCTATGGTTGATTGTACTGGTGAGATAAACTTCCTGCAGTTATCCTGTTCTTTATTAGTCTGTTTATTGTTTGGTTCAAGATTGATCTCTGGGGTGGGTTGGATTGCAAGCTTGAAGGGTGTCTTTGGGCCAAAGTGTTAAAAGTTTCACCAGTGCATCAGACAAGCAAGGAGTCTTTTTATCATTTTGAATTTTTTTTTGAATTTTGAATTTCATTCTATGTTTTTTTCATGTCCTGCTCAGAGTGATTGGCAGTGGTAGACCAACACTATTCACTGCTAATCTCAGGGACATGGAGGCTGTAGTTGGTATGGTCCATTAGTCCTGTGGACTAATTGCTTCCTGGAGTCTTTTTCATTCTTTTCTCCTAATGGAGAGAAACCATTACTTGTCTCTCAGATACCATTCACAAGCTTTTAAGGCCCCAGTACCAAAGTAGAATATTGTCTTTGGGGATTTTGTTATACCAATTTACTTGCATATCCTTTGAGATTGTAGTCCCAAATCTCCTAGTCAAGGGATTCATTTACTCTTCATGTCTGATTATAGTTAAAAAGTTTTCAAAACATTCCCCCCATATTCTCTGCCATACTGTTAGATGTATTTGTAGCATACTCAAATACATATGTAGAAATGTTCTCTGCCAAATCTGTTTGTCTTTGTGGGTTTACTCCTGTTCATGTTCTCACAGCCATTCAGTTACATGCTTACCTGTGCATCAACTCTTTCTATTATGCCAAGCTCATACATGGTTTAGGAAGGAGTGGCATGTTAGAAATAAGTAGTAAAGGCCTTTCCTCACTTAGTGAAGGGTTCTGACTTTTCTTCTGTAAGGAGAGAGTCACCACTGGTGGGTTTTTGTTTTGTTTTGTCGTTGCTTTTGCTTGTTTCCTGTTGTTTTTGTTTTTGCTTTACATGGGCTCTAGTTTGTTTTCAGAAAGGGAAGTTCAGTCACAATGTAAAGGATTGACTAGACATGAGCTCCAATTTCTTTTTCTTTTTTTAAGAAAGAGAATTCAGTCGTCAAGTTAAAAGATTAACTGGAATCAGAGAGCCACAAATCTGCTATAGCGACAGTCCAAGTCAGAGATAACAAGGCAAGCAGCTGCAGCAGCATACTATGAGGCATGCTTGAAGACATTTTGGAGTTGGTGACTAATTGGATAGGGCCAGGCAGGGAAGAAGGCAGCATTAGGAGAGAAGCTACTTTGTCCAGCTCTTGCAACATGACGGGCCATGACCCTAACAGACATAAGGAATACAAAACAGCCTTAAAATGTATGAGTCAAGGGAGAACATGGCATATTTAGAGTAACTGACTTGGTTTAAGGTAATGAAGGGCTTTAAAAAAATATGTAATACCTACTTGTGTGTTTAGGAGCTCTGCAGGCAGGGGTTAAGAGCTTGACTATTAACCCAAAGGTGTGACAGTCCACTTTTCTTGAAATTTATAGTTTTGAAAACCTAATTGGGCCGCTATACTCTGTCCTATATGGCCACTGTGTATTGGAATCGACGCGATGGTAACAGGTCGTGGGCCCAAAGCACTTACTCACGTACTTGGTGTGCAGGAGACATCAGGAAGTGAGTATGTAAGTGACTAGGTATTTTCTCAGGGAGAACTAAGATGACCCCATGGTGTCTCAAGGATACCAAAACGCACACCTGGCCTGGGTGGATCTGGTAAGCTGAGCAGCATCTCCCATTTCCAGTTTTACAGTGGGCAAACTTGTTCAGCAATCACTATGTAGTATTTTCTCTTTTTTGCTTATCTTCTAAAGTCGACCGGAAAATTCCCATCTTGATTCAAAATATTTGAGATGCAGGCACTATGGAGTTATTCAGAAGAGAATCTGCCGGTGAGTGTGACATTTTGGTTTCCAGTGTTGATTTCCCCAAGAAGGGTCAGCCAACTGAGGTTCTCTTACTTCCTCATGTGTATATCTGTTTGGTACCCCCCTGTTATTTTTCTATGTAAAGCAACCCATGTTTCAAGCAAGGAGACTACCTATATAATTATTCTGCTAGAATTGTATAATGAGACTGATGTCAAGATAGAAAGCAGGAATGAAAGAACTTATCCAGATGTTTGAACTAATTTTCACCTTTAATGTGGTCGTCATTTTAGGAGGTTAAACTTCGATGTGGAGGTGAGGTGTTTGGCATCGATATTGCCATTTCTTCAAACGTTCTTAGAATTCCTTCAGAATAGTGATCACTAAGCACTGCTCTCTTATTTTAAGACATCTAATGACCACAAAAGGAACTCTGATATTCTAGTGGGTTTGTGCTGGTCTGCTACCCCCAATGTCATAGTTCAAACCCATTAACAGTGCCTTGGAAAAGAGATGAGCCTTTCCACTTCCAGGACGATCCTAGCAGGGCTCCTCAAACTTTTTAAATAGGGGGCCAGTTCACTGTCCCTCAGACCGTTGGAGGGCTCGACTATAGTTAAAAAAATTTTTTCTTAAGCAAATTCACTCCAGGCCCGGGATGACTTAGCTGCTAAGCAGGACAGCAGTGGTGGCAAAAACACCTGGCAGGCCGGATAAATGTCCTTGGCGGGCTGCATGTGGCTGCGGGCCATCGTTTGAGGACCCCTGACTACAGCCTCGGCAACCCACAGGCAGCCAGGTTGCAAGGACTTGGATTCAATTCCATGGCACTGATCACGTGATGGCAGCGCTTTTGTCATTTGTGTTTGTGATGACAAATTCTCGTCCTCTGAAGTGAGACTCTTTTATTGTAACAAGACTTTATTTTTTAAAGTAGTTTTAGACTTGCAGAATGTATGCAGGAAGTACAGAGTTCCCCTTTATTGCCTTTCCCTTATATTATTTCTCCTGTTTAGAATCCTGCATTCAGGGGATAACTGTTGTAACTGATAAACCAGTATTGAAATTTTGTTCTTAATTAATGTTTATTGTGTGTGTACCTTAGGGTTCCCTGGGTTGTACGGCACTGAGTCTTCATGAACACATAACGCTGATAGCTACCTTCACCATATCACAGAGAACAGTTTCACTGCTCTGACAAAGCCCCCTGCTGTACCTATTCCTCTCTTCCCACTCTCCTACTCGCTGACAAGTCGGGGTCTTTTCACTGTCTCTATAGTCTTGTCCTTTCCGTATGTTATATCGCTGGAGTTATCCAGCAGGTCACATTTAGGCCAGTTTCATTCACCTAGTACAAAGCATTTAAGATCTCTGTATATGTTTGTGTGTGTATGTGGTTGATAGCTCATTGCTTTATTTCTTTGAATCAATATTATTTAATTCTACAGCTGCACCACAATTCACTTGTCTTGCTCGCTTGCAATTTTTGATAGTTATTAATAAAGCTGCTAAAACTGTTGGGTAGGTTTCTATATAAATGTATGCCTTCATTTCATTTGGATAAATAGCTAGGAGCATAATTTCTTGATCAAACAGTAAGACTATGTTAGCTTTATAAGAAACTGTCAGGCTGATTCAGAAGTAACTGCACCATTTTGCGTTCCCACAAACAGTGAATGTGAGTCCTTTGCTCCACACCTCCTCCTCCATTGAGCGTTCTCAGTATTTTGGAGTTTTGCATTCAAGTCGGTGTGTAGCAAGAGCTCATTATTGTTTTGATTTGCAACCCCTTAATGACATGATGAAGAGTGTTTTTCCTTAATATTATTGGTCATCCATAGCATAGCTTCTTTGGTGAAGTTTCTGTTCAGATCTTTTGGTTAGTGTGTATTTGTGTCATATTTTTTCTCTTGGATTTGATTTGTATGAAAAACCAGACCTTGTTTGCAGTAATATGTGACACCAAGCTTAACTCAGTAAGATACATGTGCACGTAAAAAGAAAGACGTTATCACAAAATAATGATTGCGTGTCTATCCTACTTTCCTATTTTTATAAATAGGAGATGCTCAGCATCTAGTCTATATCAATTTTCAGCAATGATCACATTCTTGGGGTAAATGACTACCATATATTTAAACAAACCACTTATGCCTTCTACATTTGATTGGTAGCCATTCCTTCTTCCATGAGGTACTATTGTAAGTATTGCTAAGTTTTTTTTTAGCATCATGATGTACTTTTAAAGAAATATGTGTTATGTTGTATGCTTATTAAGGAAGCTTTAGCCTCACTGCTTTCTTCCAAAAAACTTTTAGTACTTCATGTTTTAGATTATTTTAAATAAAAGCCATCTATAAGACCTCCTACCAAATAAGTAAATATCAGATGAATTTTAATAGATGCAGAACATTTTAAAATATATATTTACCATTAGCTCTCTATACAATCACCATTAAGGATTTCAAGACAACCCAATTTAAGTTTATTACTAATTTAAATCTCTTCAGCCTTTATATATAATGAAACATTCTGGTATTTTTTTAGTTTATCCCCTTAAACCACAAACTTAATTTAATCATACATCAATGCTTCAGATTACACAGCTGAAAATGTTAATGAACAAGTCTAAGAAATACCACTGGTCAATTTTTCATTAAAAATAAAACACCCTTTGGAATAGTGTCACACAGATTGATCATGACTGAATGCTGTTCCCTTAAGGCAGAGCAATGACCTCTCTTTATAATTGGCTTCCATTAAGAAAGTCCTATTAGACAAATCTGGCAAAACCCTTTTCTGAATGTCACCATACCATTAGTCTCTTCACCTTTTGCTCCATAACAGCATGCTAAAGTGGATGAACACTAAATTATATTAATAATTACACATGAATTGAGTGCTAACTCAAGTTATTTAGTATCAACAATATACTAGACTCTTTTCTAGGACAATCAAAAATAGGAGACATGATCCTTCCCACAAAAAAGCTTACTATCTAGGAACACATCATTTCTGAATCCACATTGATTTCTTTTTTTCAGATTTTATTGGGAGCTCTAACAAATATTATTACAACCCATAGTTTAGTTAGATGAAGCATAATTGTACAATTGCCGCCACCATCATTCTCAAGACATTTTCTTTCTTCTTGAACTCTTTGATATAAGTTCCCCTTTATCCCCTCCCTCCCTCACCCCACCCCCCAAGGACCCTTGTTTCATATTATAGTGTAGTATCATCTATTAATATATTTTGCCATATCTTACACCATCCAAAAAACTGTTCACCTACCAATCTGTTATTCATTTCCCTGAAGTAGGGTTATATAGTCATTGTTAATGCTCTCTTTGTTCATTTAAGGGAGCATGGGTATCAAACATCACATACGTGTTATTCTTATGAAAACTTTGAGGGCGATTGACAAACAAGTGGGGGAGGGACATTTTTAGTCACTCTGCACTTGATAAAGGTATGTGTTAGCTTGATGGCAGTGGATGCTGACGTGTCTAACAGCAGATTTCTTATGGATGATATTGTTTCATTGCATCAGCATGATGAAGAGTCAAATGCTTCAATCTCGTATATCACTGTTACCTCCAATGTCTTTTCCATCATTTCTGGATAACTTGCTTTTGTAGGGTGGTGGGGGTGAAGGGGCGAATCAAAGCTATTTGAAATCTATTGGGGTAAAAAAAAATTCTAGTCTATCTGAAATATATTTGGGTTAAAAAAAAAGGCAAGAGGAGAGTGACTGAAACATATTCCAAACCATCATCTCATTTGTAACAGAAGTTTAATAAAGCACTTGAACAAGCGATTTGAAAGTCAAACCTTTAGCTGAAAAATAAGAGCTATCATTTTTTGATTACTCACTGCGAAGAACATACGCTGCTCAAACCTTCAAGTACATTATTCCACTTAATGATTGCAGCCACTCTGTAAGGTAGTTATTGCTATCTTTATTTTACAAAAGAAGAAATCAAGGTTCAACGAGGTAATTTGTCCAAACTCATACAGCTTGCATTTATCTTAGATTTTATTTTAAACTTGGATTTGACCTATTCTGAAGCCAACTTGTTAATCACTATGCTCTATTGCTTTATAACAAGAGCAAGATCAAGAATGAGTAAGAACATGAACCAAATGAGTTACTAATGATTATGGTTGAAAATGATTGGCAAAGCCAGTTCCTAATATTATAGTTACACTCAATGCCAAGTAAATTGCAGTTAAAAACTAAAAGAGATTATGGGTAATGGTTATCCAGGATTGATCTTCCACCTAGATAAAATTAAGAAATAAAATAATTTATATCCCCCTGTAGTTGTGAGTTTGGATTATTCTGTCATTTCAATTGTTATGCCTCCCAAAGTAAGCTACTAAAAGCTGCCCCACTACTATCATATTCTCACTCATGACAGTTTTCAGTATGTTCAGAGAGGCAGAGGAAAAAGAGCATATTTTTTACACTTCCAAACCTCAAACTTACTATTGCATCCTTCTAATGGACTTCAAAATAATTGAGTATAACCAGGATAATTTAAACAATTTTAGCCAACAATTTCTACTTCTGCTCCTTCTGACTTTTCAAGACAACTAAAGAGAGTTGTGTGAAGGTTGAATTTTATGCTGACTTACACTGGTAAGGAAGAGGTGTAGCCTAACCTATTAATCAGGTTACAGCTTAATGACATTTCCTTAGGATATGGCCTTTTTCCCTCCTTTTTTAGCAAAATACAATGGAGAACTTTCTCTCTTAACCCCCTCATCCTCTTACTTAATTGGATCCTTGGTCTCACATCTAGGGCCAGTGGCCCATATGGACTGTTGTGTCTGTCCTGGACATCTTGGATTCCTGTGACTCTTCCCTCACCAGCCTCTGATCTTCCAGCTCCCATTTTACCTTTCTGCTTTACCAGCCAGCGGCCATGGGAGTCTTGTAAAGGTGAAACTGAAGTATAGGGAAATAGACAGACACAGCGGACAGGACAAGGGGGAGCGGAGACAGAAATAGCTTTATTAGGGGGAAGATCCATGACCTAGACCAATAGGTCCCAAAAGTTGTGCTCAACAGGGAAGTCTTGGGTTTTTAAAGGGGTGGTGGAATGTGTGGCCATTAGCTTATGGGGTCTAGACACTCTGAGAATTGCATTCAAATCTGGAACATCTAGTTTCACCCATTATCTAATCTGGCATGTGGCTTGCTTTGGGTCTTGTGAGGGTGTTCCACCCTTGCTGTCCCATTCCTTCACAGACAAGCCTAGAGGGCCCACAGAAAGCATGTGACTTGAGTGGGACCAGGTGAGTTACTTTCTTATAAACTACTTTCTCAGTATAAAGTTCTCTCTTCTGCATATATGAGTGTCACTGCATTTTTCTAGAAAATCCAGCCTAACACAATTTGGTGCTGAGGCATGGGACGGGGGTGAGGGTAGACTGGACCCTGGAGAAACAAAATGGGAACTGGATGGAGTTGGAGTCTCCTTATATAGGTAGCTGGAGGTCAAATAGGGCTTCCATTTGGCCTCAGAACTCATGGAAGTATGAGGCTTTGTGAGAGGAACTAAAAAAGGGCAATGGAAGTGAAGCATCTGATTCTTCGTTTTCTCTGGTTGTTCTTACCTGAAAGGACTGGAAAGAATGCAATGGAGGTTAAATTTCAGCTCAGGGAAGACAAACTACTTTTGCATTTTCCTAAGGCAAAATTCAAGCTGTTTAAACAAACTGGTTGCTACAAGACTGACCCTCTGCGTTCACCTACCAGTGGCCACATGCATTTGAGTGAGATAGCAAATTTAGGATTGGAGTGAAATTTAGGATTGAATGAAATAGAGAATTTAGGATTGGAGTACATTAAGAGAATTGTGTCCAAGAGCTGTATAGTCATAGGATTATGTGTCACTAGAAGTGAATATTGGAAATGATGATTGAAGAGAGTTTGTAAGCTTATCCACCTTCTATTTTTTTTATTAGATTTGTTTTTTTTTTTAAACAGAAGAAGAAGTAAGTTTTTGTTTTTAGCCACTGTAGAGAGAGGGGACCTAGATGGCAAGCTCAGGCCCTTGAGCATGAGGACATGGGCATTTCAACAGAACTGCAGACCCACCTAAAAGTTCTAAGAGACTGAAGAGGAAGAAGTGACTCCTATGACTTTTTAAAACAGAGCGAAAGTTGCCTATGGTTTCCCATTGCCAAAAAAAGCGTATGCCTATCACACAACCACCTCATTTGAGTGGAAAATTAAAGAGAGCCCGTGAGAAGCCTGGAATGCTTTCCAGGTGACTCCTGGATTTGCTTGTTGAGTGAAATTGGGGAAAACACAACACTGAAGAGGCAGGTTGAGTCTGGTTAAGATAAAGAGGATTAGAGAGGGACTAACAGATTTTATGACAGATTGTAGCTGTGTAAAGATGGAGTTTAACATAACAATTAGTTCATGGCATTATGACATGTCCCTGGAGGGATGGCCTTTTAATGAGACATACTGCAGACATCTTCTTGCTCTCTTTCTCATCTCTCCTTCCTGCTCGACTGATTCTGTGCCTCAGGTATAGCTGGCAAGCCATGTGGTCTGCCACCCCTGAGAGCTGTTGGCACACTACCATGTTCCTGGAGAGGTAGGATCGACGTGACTCTGCATTGACTGGCCTATGATATCCCTGATTTCTGCCTTGCCTGCCAGTTTCATCTGCCAGCAGCTGTATCCGTCTGAAGGGCCTGTATCCAGCAATTGATCCATGCTGATTTGAGTAGGGTTGGGCCAGTTTTTTAATATTAAATTATTTCTTGATATAAAGTCCCTTGTTATACATATATAAGGATCACTGGTTTCATTTGTCTGGAAAACTCAGCCTACCCCAAGTAGGAATTGACTAGTTTCTTCTTCAGCACAGGCAAAGGGCATACTGCAAGAACTAGTTTCAAGAGGAGCAATATCAAGGTGAACTCATTTAGTTCAGCTTAGTTTTGTATCATGAGAGGAAGAAAGCTTCAATAGGAAGAGAAGGAGGGAAGTTGCAGGAGGGAGAGCTAGAGAAATAGGAAGGGGGCTGTCAGAACTTCTGGAAGGAGCTGACCAACAAAACTAAAACAGAAGTTTGGGACAGGAATCAAATTTGAGCAAATGTTGGCATATTTGGCAAAGCAGGACAAGAGCCAGTGCCAGAAGTTCAATCTGGGGCAATGCCTTCGGGTCCTGTCCATGGCATTACCCATGAATTTCTTTTATTCAAGGAACAGGAGTAAATCAAGCAAGCAGGGTTGGTAAAACCGGCTGTTTGAAATACAGGGCTGGGCTATGTTCAATGTCAAAGATTTGTTTATGAGAAAGGGAGATATGGACCAGAATATTCGGGGGGGGGGGGGGGAAGTATTTTTCAATAATCAGAAATCCCTTATAGAATCCATCCTAGCCAGTGAGTGGACTTCGAGGCAGGAAGCTGGACCAATCAATACAATTATTAAACCCACCAAACCCTTTGGAGAGTACATTTATTTTTATTTAATTTTAATTTTTTTTGGGGGGGGGCATCCCTGCTCTCTGGTGGTGGGAGTAGGAGACCCAGCCCCACTGCTGGAATTGAACCTCCGTCCCAGTGGGCCGCAGTCCCGCGCACAACCACTACGCCACCGGGGCTCAGTCCCTGGAGAGTACATTTAAATGGACTCCTACATCCTATGAAAGCCATTCATATCTACATGAAAAAGCTCTCATGACAAAACCAATAAATGCCTAACCGTGCTCAAAAAAGATATCAATGCTCTGGAAAGATACCAAACATTATTTTGCTGACAATTTCTATAAAGATGATGATATTGTTATCTAAAACTAATATTTAAAAGAGTCAGGCCTTGTGCTTGTATATGAGAATGTATCCCCGCAAACCCAGAATTTTTTTCAAAGCTATGTATTTAAATTTTTCTAAAAAAACAACCTTATCATCTTTAGAGTACTCTCCAAAACCCTTAATACATTCTTGGAGACATTTTTAAATTCAACTGTTTGAATGGCTGATAGCACCTCCCTCATTTTTTCCTCACCTCTTCTAAGTCATCAAATCACTGTCTTTTCATGTCCCTCGGTGTTCATGGAAATAAAAAGAAATTACATGGAGTGAGGTCAGGTGAATCAGGTGCATGGAGCAAGAAAAAAATGCTGGTTTTTGCCCATAACTAGTGTGATGAGATGGCTACATAAGCAGGTACATTGCTCTGGTGGCAAAACCAGTCCCTCATCTGCTAAAAATCAGACCTTTTGTGTCACACAGTGTTATGAAATTCTTTCAGAATCTCAAATACATCAGTTCTCAACATGTGGGTTGTGATCCTTTGGGGGTTGAATGACCCTTTCACAGGGTTCAGCTAATACCATCGGAAAACACATATTTCTAATGTTCTTAGGAACCAAGAACCCACTCCTCTCTCCATTCCAGGTGGGTCTGCCCACATGCAGAAGACTGTTGTTACCCATGCTACACTAGACTTCAAGATAAGATGTCATTTATTTGTAAGTAGAAATAAATATTTCACAATATGTAAGTATATACTGGTTTTGTGATTAATCACTATGCTTTAATTATGTTCAATTTGTAACAATGAAAATATCCTCCTGATGTGGATACTCCCAGGAGGTCACTCTCCCTAGGCTCTTTCCAGGTGATGTGAGCACAGGGCACAGGGCCCTGTGATGAACAGTCCTTTTCCACAATGTCAGAGATCAAGCCGGGCCATGAGCCTGCACCTGCATGTTCCCACAACTGAGGAGAAAAACCATGCAGGAAACATGTAAAAAAAAATCCTACATATCAGATATTTATATGACGATTCATGACAGTAGCAGAATGACAGTTATGAAGTAGCAATGAAAATAAATTTATGGTTTTGGGTCATCACAACATGAGGAATTGTATTGAAGGGTCACAGCATTAAGAAGGTAGAGAATCACTATAAACAGATAGCTTGATTAGCAGTCTAAACTGGTAGAATGAACTCCAAATGCACTATCCTCCTCACATCAAAAAATAAATGATCTTTGATTTCCTTGAGCTTTCGGGGGTTGAGGTAGCAATGTCATCTTCCACTGACTAATGTTTGCTTTGGGGGTCATAAGACTAGCAATAGTGATGACCTTGGGGGGAAAAGTCTGCATCACTTTGGAGCTGTTCCTTCAAAGCATAATGTGTTTCCTCTTGCCATTATTTTTCCTGGTCAGTCAGCACCCAGGGGAACACGTTTTGCAGGAATCCTTCTCATTCCCAAATTGTCCATTAAAATTCACTGAATGCAGCTCTAAGATAGTCCAAATTACTTCCCTATCTCTTCAACTGGCCATTGTCAGTCTTGAGCACAAGGGCACCAATTTTGCTGGTATTTTCATCCATTTTAGAAGTTAACACACATTCAGAATGAGGTTTATTATCAGTCAACATTTCACTTTTTTGGAAACAAGAAAACCAATCAAGCACTTGAGTTTTTCCAATAGCACTTCCTTGTAAGCTGTGTTCAACATAGCAAGTTTCTGTGGCATTTTTCCTGAATAAGAAACAAAATCTCACAGCCGCACATTATTTGCTTAAATTAGCCATCACAAAATCGAGGTTCAAGGAAAACTGCTTTTTAGAAAAAATTCACTGTGATCACAGAAAACCTTCCCAGGTGCTGCCACTGGATGCACTAACTCAGGGTAAGTTGCTTGATGAACAACTAGTCGGCGGGTGTGTGTGTGTGTGTGTGTGTAAAGGATTTATACCATGAAAGCTCCACTCCTCCTAGTGAAATTCTGGGATTTGGGGGGGGGGGGGTACACCTTCAGAAACGTTAATTGATGGTTCTCATGCAAAGCCCACTCCACTATAGAATTTTTTTTCCGCATCACTGCCCAGGTGGGAGTAGGAAGCCCAGCCTTGCTGCTGGACAGCTGCTGCTGGATTTGAACTGCCAACCTTGTAGGCTGCAGTGCTGCACCCAACCACTATACCACCAGGGCTCAGCTTCCACTATAGAATGTATAACACTATTTCGACATTCATTAATGATGGATATCACTACTGGCATTCAGCAAGTAAAGTTTAGAGGTACAATACAGTCTCACACATGAAGAACTGATGACCAAAAGATGAAGAGATGACTGAGGATAGGGGCACTATAGCAAAGTGTGGTGAAGAAACCTGATAGTGCTCTAGAAACTGCCTGTCAGGGGTCGTAAAGGTTTCTTCTAAAATAGGCAGCCATGTTTTTTTTTTAGGTTTCTCAAGTGGGAAATACCTTGGTTCTTGGCTTGATATGAGAAATAATTCATGCCAATACATGCATGATTTGTGATCCAAATGGGTTTTTATAATGAACGGAAGTTTCAGGTATTACAGTCACTAAACACAGGCAACCTCACAGGACTGCACACCCACACATGGTGGCCTGAGGCCAGAGAAACCAGACTGCAGCACAGCCGAGCAGGCACAGGAGAGGAGCCAGAAGGGTCAGAAGAAAAAGGGCCAGCAGGCTCATGGTCAAGGTAGTTGAGGCCTCTGACTGGAAGGAATAGTCGAGGGTTGACCCCATTGGCTGAATTAAGAGCACCTGGGCCTAGTTTAGGCCACCCAATTAGTCTTTATGGCTGGCTAAGGGTGTTCCTGATTCTCTTTCAATCCCCCCGTATCTGTTCTGATACGTAACAACTTGAGGCATCGGCTAAGTCCACACAGTAGAAGCACACCTGCCTGTGTGTTCCAAGGACTGTAAATAATAAAACCCAGAACCAGAGGAATGAATGGTATCATTCAGAGCTAAAATCGTGAATAGCAAATTCACAGAAGGTGATGAATGATGGTGGAAGCCAAAAATGGATTAAGCCTCTGGTGAATTACCTCTGAGCATAGTCCAGGGATGTGAATATCTTTGCTCTCAGGAAGAGAGAACTGTAAAATCGACTAAGGCAGGAGGAGTCACATTAAAATGCAATGTGTTATCATTTGACCATCATTTTGACCCATTTTAAAGTTTTCGGTTTTTTAATATTCTTCACTTTCATTTCAATTGAAGTTTTTCTGTGTTTGCCTAGCCATTGTTGTTGGGTATTGTTTATTGGTTTGCTTGCTTCTTGCTTGTGTTTTGTAAGATTTTCCGTATATGAAATCCAAGGCAAATCTGTAGAATCAGTAACTGGATCAATAATTATCTCGGGGTTAGCAGGAGAGGATGAGGGGAAATGGGAAGTTTAGTACAAGAAGTATGAGAAGAAGCTGTTCTGAAATTGATTGTGGGATGATTGCAAAACTCTTATTAATGTGATTGAAGGATTAAATTGTATGTTATGTGACATGTGCCAATAAAACTACTTAATTGTCCCCAATAGCATCTCATTTGACAAACTACTGGAAGTTGGTGTACTTAGTGTCGATAATGTTGATAATGCACTTAGTGTTCATAATGTTGATAATGTACAATTGTCATCCTCACTTATTAAATGAAAAAACTTAAGTGGAGAGAGGTTGCGCAATGCCCCCCAGGTTGTGCAGCTCACCGGTGGCAAAGCCAGGACAATTGCCCAGAGACTGTATCTGTATTTGTCTTGCTTCAGCACTAAAAGTACGTCCACAAAACGACTCACAGGGCTTAAATGCTCGGGAGGCACTCAAAAGGGAAGAGAAATACCAAGAGTATTGTAGAAAGTCTTTTCTACAATAGGTGAGGACAGCTTGAAAATAACACCATCTATTCCATCATTTGCTTATCTGGGACTGCCTCTATTTGCATTAAGTACACAAGGAAGTGAATCAAAACTTTGAGAAAAACTCCATACATTAAATTAAACCACATGTAAATGTGTCTGTCATCCCCTACACCCCCCGCCCCCACCAAATCTGACATAAACACACATGACTGAATCAGAAATTTAAGTCTCTAATCCTGGATTGACTACTAACAAATTTGGACAGGCATTTTCATCCAAGTCTAAAATAGGATATCTCCAACACCCTTTCAAACTATGGTTTTTTGCTTTATTTTTTGAAGGGTAAACATGATGGTATATATGTATGACATATTTGGCTCCAGTAAATGTCTTTTCTTAGTAGATAAAGTACATCACATTGAGACACGTGATTACCTGGGGGGGGGGCCTTTATAAATATGTAGACACTATGAGGATCAGTCTGCAAAACTCCATCAGTGTCCATGAGTGCTTTAAGTTTATGATGTTCTGTTTTGCCTGTAACAATTTTACTATTTCATATGTGCTCTTTGAAAAGTCATAAGAACCCTGGGGTCTGGACGAGGTGAAGGAATTTTCTTACTTGAGTGCATTGAAGCTGTAAAATTTTAACAACTCACTGTTTATAGGGGGGAAAAATAAAAATCTCTAGCTGTTTTCTCAAATGTTTTGCAATCCTATTGACATGGCAATCCATGGCAATCCTATTTGCCATGTGGAATCCAGCCAGAGGGGCAGGTACATCAGCGTGAAAACTTCCAAGGAGTACAGAAAGTTAGACATGGTCCTCCTCCCTCGATGGACAGGAGACCTTGTGACTCTTTACCCTGTGTACCTTGCTTATAAGCGGTGGTGGGGAAGGGCAACATGGTAGTGTACAATTCAAACATCCACGATCCTTGTCAGAACAGAATAGCCCATGGACCTCCTCAATAGAGACTGTCTATTCATAAGGTCTGATTGGATGGAATTAAAATTACACCATTCTCAGGCCTCTTTCATCTTTCTTCCATGGCCCTCCTTACATGGATTCCAATCTGGAAAGATATACATTTTCATGAAATATCTCTTTCTTGTCTCTTTCTGACAGCAGATTATCTGATTGGAATTGCAGGGGGGAGTTTGCTAAGATATTCACAGATTATTCTTTCTGTTTGTTTGTTTTTTATGCTTTCTTACATAGATTCCATCAAAGCCACAGCCACATGTACCCAGAGAATACCATTTTGTAAAAATTGGGTGGTGAAAACTATTCCACTTGCAGCTGAATTGAACCAATAGCTCTTTGTCTTTGGAAGGGAAGGTTAGCAGTTCAATAAAGGAACTGAAGTGTATTCTTGTAATTTTGAGGATAGATGTCAGCAAAATTCCTCATGCTGTTTGCTTTGCTATACTGGATATATATTTTTTTATTCTCTAACAAAACATTAGCCTGGGGGAATAAGATTAAAGAGATCAAAATCTACATCCATGCTTTGAGTATTTTGATCAGTGGTAATTAAAAAAAATTTTTTTTTAACCTATCCGAAACTAGCCCAAGCTCCAAGAGCACTGAGGACAGCTTCAATATTTATTTTCCGTCTTTTATGACCACCAAGACCAGTGGTTTGATCCGATGGGAAAGGGAACCAGAGGGTTCATCAGTGGTAATGTTAACTGCCATTGGTTCGTTCCTGCCCACAGCTACCTCTATAATCAATAACCAACTGCTGGCTGCTATGCCATCCTCACAATTATTCCCACGCCCAATGCTCCCGTCACCATTTGAATACTTCTCACCGAGGGTCTTTCCCCTCTTTCCCTGCCCCTCTGGTCTACCAAGCATGCTGTCCTCCTCCAAGGACTGACTGTCCTCTCTCCTGACAACATGTCCAACGTGCATTAGGTGAAGCCTATTCATTCTTGCCTCTGCTTTTTCCAAGACAGACTTGTTTGCTGCTTTAGCAGTGCATGATACTTTCAAAAGTCATTGTCATAACCATCATTAAAACGCATCTACCACACTGCCCCCAGGGGTCCTGGACAGTGAGGGGAGTCAAATAGCCAACAGCTGGTTCCCTGCACTAATGACCGATCATTTTACATATAAAAGTAGATACATCAAAAGGCAGTCTATTATTTCATACAGTAACTATTTAGGAAAGAACAATAAAAGAGATACACAAAACTAGACAATTGAAAAAGGTTTAAAATGGTTAATGAATAAATATTAAATAGTATGTTATAAAAAGTATGACTTATGATTTCTCCATATTACTTCCTTTTAATTGTCATTTTTAAATCATTTTATTGCAGACTCTTACAGCTCTTATAACATACCGAACATCAATTTTCTGAAGCACATTTGTACGTATGTTGCCATCATCATTTTCTAAATATTTACTTTCTATTTGAGCCCTTGGAATCAGCTCTTTTTCTCCCTCCTCCTACCCCACTCTCATCCCTGTGACCTCTTGATAACTTATAAATTAGTATTGTTTTCATATCTTGCACCAACTGCTGTCTCCCTTCATCTACTGTTCTACTCCCCACCCCCAACCCCCACCCTGGGGTAGGGGCAGCAGGGGAATAATTATGTGTCCATCATTGCAATTGGTTCCCCTTCCTCCCCTCCTCCTCCCACCTTTTCCCTACTCTTGTAGTATTGCTACTCCCATTTCTGTTCCTGAGGGGTTTCTCTAACTTGGATTCTGTGTGTCATGAGCTCTTATCTGTACCCGTGTACATGCTCTGGTCTAGCTAAAACTGAAAGGCAACAATGGAGTCATGGTAGTGAGGGGTTAGCAAGTCTCAAAGAACCAGGGGACTATTGTGTGTTTCATTGGTGCTATACTGTACCCTGGTTGACTTATCTGTTCCTCGAGACACTTCTGGGAGGAGACATCCTATTGTCTACATATGAGTTTGGGGTCTATGCTTTGAGACTCCCTCATTCTCAACTCTATATTTTTGTTGTTTGTGGTCTTCTGGTACTTGTTACCTGATTCTGTTGACAACTTATGGTCATACAGGCGGGTGTCTTTCTTTCATGTGGGCTTGTTGCTTATCTGCTAGATGGTCACTTGTTTAACTTTAAGTCTTTAAACCCCAGATGCTGTGTCTTTTGATAGCCAGGCACCACCAGCTTTCATCACCACATTTGCTTTTGTCTTCAGTAATCATGTCAGGAGATGGAGCATTACAGAATGCCATGTTGTTAGAACAAAGTGTTCTTGCATTGAGAAAAGGCTTGAACAGAGCCCCAAAGTCTGTTCACTTGCTCAACGTATTATCATGTACATAGGCTAATATCTCTATTTTTATGAATGAATATATTTACATAAGTGCACACCTATATTCCTACTTCTATCTATAGCTTTGCTTCTAAGAACGTTTCACTATTTCCTTTTTCCTTCCTCCTGCCCCACCATCATGTTTATCTTTCATCTGCCTCTTAGTCATTCCTCTCAGCTAGATTGCTGTTGCTCCAACACCAGGATCTCTAAGTCCTTCTCATTGTTGCTTTTAATTACCTAGTTGTTCCCTTGTCTTTGGCATTGTTTGCTCACTGCTTCTTTCCCCCTCCTCCTCCCCCCAGGTCCATGTTGCTTCTTGATTGACACCCTCAGTCACAATATTTTTCACTTTTATATGAGCTGTGTGATTTATCTTTAACCATCTTTTTGCTGTAGGAGCAGAATCTCATTCTTTTAGAGATAGGCCAATTAGACAATAGTCACTGTTTGATGTATTAGAAACAGGTAACGTCTCTTCTCTGAACATATTATGTGCATTTTGGGAAAACCTCTTTCTGTTTCTGCTGAACTTATTGCAGTCAATCTGACAAAAAATTTTAGTGCTTTGAATGCTTTTAAGAATTGCATAATTAACTCATAATACCTCTGGGGAATTGGGGGCATATTAAAAAGCTGAAACAAATGACAGCATGAATGTTTGGCATATTTTTCTCTTTGGGTTGTATATTTGTTTATTGGAGTACCAAATGCAAGGGACTAAAGATGTAGAGCTTCATCTAAAATATAATGAAATGAATAAATACTACAAGCATAATTCCTTTTAATTTTCTATACCTGTGGATGAAAGGTACATTACTATAGGCACTTAGAATCCGCTGTTGAGCAGACGCACATTAAAAAAGAGTAAGGAATGTAAATGTGTGATTTCCACATTGGGAGGCTGCCCAGTTGCCCACCTTCCAGAGAATCCTGAGTAGAAGTTACATTTTAATAACTGATTCACCAACTCAACAAAGAATGAGGTATCAGTTCTGACAAGCCTGTGCTCACTGCCTATGAGTTGGTACTGACTGGGTGGCACTTAACGACAACACTCTTGTGAGTCAGAGGAAAGCAGACATAATCACCTCCATGCTATTTTTTTTAATACCTGCTATCCTGCTTAAACATGGAGTTGAAGAATAAAACAAAACAGTTAACAGGTGAGGGAAATGAAACTTGCTAATTACTAAAATGGCTAAGTAGACAGATGTGCCTTCTATCACTGTGCAATACCATTTTCTTAAAATGCTGTCTTGACCTGGTTAGGAGACCCTGCTTCAAAGCCAGCCCACTCTTCGGTAGCAACTGATGAGGTCTGCTCTCCAACAGCTCCCTTATCTGGCCATGTGTTCTAATGACCATTTGACCAGGTACCCCCAAATTAGGAACAGCCCCAAACTAGGACACCTTGAGCCTGAAGAATGTTTCACAAGGCCCAATTCTGAAAAAAGCTCATGCAACATAGCTAACCTCACCTGGCTTGTCATTCATAAACCTTCACCTACAATTCCAACGTGTTACTTTATACACAGCTGCAACTCCCTGCATAGCCGTGTACACAGTACATCGTGTTGCCCTGTCTCTGGTATCTGTAAGTATAGCAGTTACTTTTCATAACCTCCAACTCTATTTTTTTAATCACATCATCTAGTGTATGAATGTGTTAGCTGAAACTGGAAAAGATGCTTCCAAATAGTGAACCCCAGAATGAGACCAACTGGTCCACCCAGCTATAAGCACTGCTGGACAGGACAGGTCTCTTCGCTACACCCAGCCTAGTGAGAAAAAAGTCTTTAATGAGAAAAGAGCACGGTGGCGCTGTAGACCCTGTAGGCACTTGACCACCAAGCAGAACAAAGAGTAGACTCAGGAATGCCTTGTTTTTTCCAGCCAAATCAACTATTTCAATAAAGATCCCGTTGCCCTGGAGATGAGTGTACAAAGAAGCAGAGGGATGTTGCATTTCTTGCTCCTTTTTTTAAAAAAAAAAGAAACTTAAGAGCTATTCTCTAACCAAACTATAAGGAAGGCAGTCACTTCTGTTTGAGGTATTCCCAGCCTTTAAAGAAAGATTAGAAAATAGTCCATATCCATTACCAATGATGGTCATTAGAATTGGTTTTCTCACAATAAGAAGTTAACTTGGGGCATTTGGGGAGGGGGGTGGGGCACAGAACATTAAAGCTGTTTTGTTTTGTTTTTTTAAGCAGCAAGAGCCTGGAGTCAGAGTGGCACTATGGGCCAGGCACTGGTATGGTAACCACCAGGTCAGGAATTTTAACCCTTCAGTCACTCCACAGGAGAAAAATGAGGGTGATTACTGTTCCCACAAAGATTTGCCGTCTTACTTTGGATTGATTTGCTGTCAGAGGACTTGTTTTTTTGGTATTTTTAGCAACAGACCTGCTGGTCAGAATGGACAAAGTTTCAGGAAGAGAGTAATATCCCAGTGTAGTCGGATAAAGAAGTTCAAAGAAATTCTTACTAAAATGATATTATTTTTTCCACTGGCATCCAAGTGAATTGTAAGAAAGTTTGCCTAAATGGTGTCCAAATCAGTCTGAGAATTATTCATGTCGGCAAGCTGGGTGGCAAGCTATTTCCATGTCTAGCAATCTTGCTTTAAATCACATTTTTCCATCCTGTTAGCTCTCCAAATTGTTCCCATCACACTGGTTGAATTTCTCTATTTTTAATTCATTTGGCTTTAAATTAGTCACAGCCCTTTTCCCACTTGTAAAGGCAGTGACAAAACTGAACTAGAAGACTTTTCCAGAAGACCATGTGGGACCTCCCGCCAAGAGAGTGCTCAGTATGAGAAAAGGGCCTCTATTTTGTTTTCCTTTTTCCTTTCCTCTTCTTTCCTTTCCTTGCTTTTCTTTTTGTCAGAAAATAGCAAGACCCAGCACTGCAAAATGATTTAAAGCAGGGGTCCTCAAACTTTTTAAACAGGGGGCCAGTTCACTGTCCCTCAGACTATTGAAGGACCGGACTACAGTTTTAAAAAACAACAACTATGAAAAAATTCCCTGTAAGCTTATGATGAGCTGGCTGCTAAGCGGGACACCAGCGGTGGCAAAAACACCAGGCAGGCCAGGTAAATGTCTTCCGTGGGCCACGGGCCATATTTTGAGAACCCCTGATTTAAAGGGGTATTACTGTTTAACATCAAGGTTTAATAACAAGTACTAGACTATTGTCGTAGATAAAAGATTCTTTTAAATCCATTACAAAATGATCTGCACATTTTTAACTGTGATAAGTTTTGGAGTCCACCATTAAATGATGGCAAGCAAACCATGGGTATTAGTTACAAAGAAAACGACATGAATCTGCTTCTCTTTGCTCTTAGTGCCAATAGAGAAAGGTAACCTAGAGAAAGAAATGATGGACAAGGACTCATTTAACACTGTATTTTACACACCTCTATGCACTCCATCTTCAAAGCATTTGCACCTGCTAGCTTCTTCCTCCCTTGTACTCTGTATCGTTTCCAATTGTTCTCTCATCACTTCCAACTCCTGGTGAATCCACGCTTTTCAGAGTAGAACGAGGCTCCATGAGGTTCTCAATGACTGGGAATTTTCAAAAGTAGATCACTTGGTCGTTTTTTTCCAAGACACTTCCAGGTAGTTTTTTAAGCACCAATCTTTCAGTTAAGTAGGACACTTAACCATTTGCACCCCCTAGGAACTCTTTTACCTGCAAGGAACAACCTTATTTAGGAAATAGAACGGAATGTGTGATTTCGCCTAAGACTCCAACTGAAGAAAGGTCCTGTGTGTGCGTGACAGCCTCCCCTCTACTCACTCGAAGGAACTCGAATGAAGGATGAAAACTAGATTCCATCTAAAGCCAGCAAGGCCCTTGACAATTCCCTGTAGTCATCAAGATTATAAAGGTAAAAACCTGTGTGTCCCCATTTGAAAGCTGGGGAAAGAGAGGTTCCCAGACAACAGTTCTCTTACTCAAAGCCACGTATCCTCTGGGAAGCAGGCTCAGAAAATGAGAAACAAAGGCTCTTGATTCAGGGCCAATGTACTTTGCATTATCAGAGTGAAGAGAGGAACTGGAGGTTAAATATTGGAAGACGACCAGAAGTAGAGTAGTACAATTTTACTTATTAAACTCTAGAAATTCTGTTGGATTTTTCAAAAAGAGTCCTCAATCACAGATTTGTAACTTAAACATTCAGATGGTGGCGGCTAGATACCTGAAAATGTCAATCGTACAATTCAGGGTTTCCAGCATCGAGAAAATAGACCTCTGCTTAAATCTCTTCAGACAGAATCCTGTCTCCACTGTAAAATTATCAGTGGTGAAATGAGGGCCTAAAATTCATGTCTTGGAAGATCTAAAGGAATTTCAGATCCATTTATCGATAGGATTTATGGGGTGGTTTCGTTTCATGGAAAATATCGTGTTCTTCATGAATGTGTATTAATCCAAATAAGGCAGACCTGTCTTCATTCACAACCATCTGTTGAAAGTGAATTTTTATGAGTTGCCTTCTAAACACAGAGAGAAAACAGATGTACATTTGACCCCAAAGCACAGAATCACTCAGCCTATTCTAAAGCTTGATAAGTTGTCTAGAATGCCACATACACAAATTTAAAATAAATCTGTTTTCCTTGTGCTTTCATAGTTTAATATTTCATGCAGAACAAAAGTCTATAAATAAAACTGTTTAACTTTCAAACTCAAGGCATCCCAAGCCCCTCTGCTTTCTGCACACTCGCATCATGGCTGAACCTTTATTTTTAACACTTTGAAAGAATTAGAATTGATTGGGACTTACTGGAAATGTCAAATGGTTGTCCAGAGATGACTGTGAGCAGAAGGGCCCCATAGGAAAGAAATAGAATTGGCAAAAGTGAAGACGCGCTGCTCTCATTAAGCAACAGCTTAGCGGGGTCAGTGATGGAGCACGTCACCACTGCAATCCGAAGGGTTCCAGTCACTTTACAACAGCTCAGCTGTAGGAAGAGGTATTAGGCTGTATCTTGTTAGTTCGGAAGCTTGGAAGGCCTTCCTGCGAGAGTGAATAGAAAGTTTCTTTCCCTAATGAGTAAAAGAATCGATAGGACTCTTTCTCAAATCATTTGTCCTCTTTTCCCAGCAAAGTGGTGCTAGATTTTGCTCCGCTGTGCTTCCAGTGCGGCCAGCATGAAAGGAGCCCCCAGAACGCTTGTCAACAGTGATCAGGAAAGTGGCTGAGAGTCATCTTAAACTTCCTCCCCAAACACTGGCCAGGGAATCAGAGGCCCACTTTCAAGCCCAGGCTTGAATGTTTTATTAATCAGGTGGACATAGGCTTTGTGAATTTCACTGTTTTCTCCTTCTAGGATGGACATGAATTGTCATCAACCCTCCACAATACATAAAGGGTAGAGCCCACTGGCCAGGATGTCGATTCTGACTCAAAGTGACCCTACAGGATGGAGCAGAATTGCTCTCTAGGGTTATTGAGCTGTAAATCTTTACAGGAGTAGGAAATTTCTCCTTCTCCTGTTAAAAATCGAACTGTTGACCTTGAGATTAACAGCCCAATGGGTGAACGACTCTATGCCTGGAGTTCCTAAGGAAGGACAAAAGAAAAATGTTAATATACTAGATATAATGAACATACTAGATATACTAAAAAGTACTCAATTCAGACCCACTCCTCTAATGTCTATTCTGATTCTTAACAAGCCTCCAGGAAAGAGCAGAAAGGTTGGCAAGAGCAGACAGTCTCATCATTCTTCCAAGGAGAAACTGGTGCATTTGATTTGCTGGTCTTGCAATTAACAGCCCAGTGCATAATCCACTACACCATGGAGGCTCCTCTATCGGAAGACGTGTGGTTGATAGGTACCATCAAGTCAGTCCCGACTCACCACATGCACCACATGCACTACAGGACAAAGCACTGCCTGGCTGTGTTCATCCTCGAATCTGTTTCGTTTGAGCCCATGGTTGCAGTCACCGTATCTCTCCTAGCAATATGTTGAAGTATGTGAGAAGTCTCACCATCCTTGCTTCAAGAAAGCATTCTGGTGGTACTTCCTCCAAGATATGTTTGTTATTTCTTCTGTCAGTCCATGATACTTTTCAATATTCTTCTCCAGCACCATAATTCGAGCGCATCAATCCTTCTTGGTTTTCCTTATTCAATGTCCTGCTTTTACACATGTGCACGAGGCAATTGAAAATGCCACAGCTTGACCCAAGTACACCTTCAAGTAGCATGCTTGCTTTAAAAAGACCTTTGTGGACTGAGCCCCGGTGGCGTAGTGGTTGTGTGCGGGACCGCGGGTCACTGGGACGGAGGTTCAATTCCAGCAGTGGGGCTGGGCCTCCTGCTCCCACTGCTGGAGAGCAGTGATGCCCAAAAAAAAAAGACCTTTGTGCAGCAGATTTACCCCACATGTCATTTGATATCTTGACTGCTACTTCCATGAGCAATGACTATAGATCCCAGTAGTCTGTAGCATAACTTGGGCATATCAAAGTCTCCTGATATCACTTGCATCAGCTAAGGCTCCAAATAGATCGCTTTCATGAATAAGGCCTGTATGAGGTGACATCAACTTGACAGTAACAAATACAAAAAATTTACAAATAGAAGGAAAATGAGCCTTATTTTCTATCTCAGCCCTAGTGGCGTAGTGGTTATGTATTTGGCTGCAATCTGCATAGTCGGCAGTTTGAAACCAGCAGCAGCTCTGAGGGAGAAAGACAGGCTTTGTCGACAGTTACCATTTTGGAAAGTCACAAGAGTTCGCTATGAGTTAGCATTGAGTCAATGGCAGCAAATTTGGTTGAAGAGTTTTCAATGTCAAGTTCTTGAATACTAGAGGTTGTTGTTCCTTTGTCTGGCTTTAATAAATGGATACAGTGTAGGTGATTGCAATCTTGGAGATGGTAAAACAGAAGAACAGCTGAAAAATAATTGCCATAACAAACACAAATCGCCCATCCTATTCACAGCATCACCTCGTTACCACTGCAATAGATATAGTCCACCATGCAGGGTTTACTGCTGTCAAGCTACCTCTGAAAGAACAATTGTTCCTTATGGAATTATTTACTGTGGTCCATGAACTACAATAGTAACGAAAGGCCCTTGGCTAGGAACCGCCTGTTAAGACAGGTTTTGTTGTTGTAGAAAGTGCTTAACCTACAAAAAAATGAATTCTCTTACTTATCTATACTTCAATTGTTTGCTTTGTGAGTTTTCTGTAATCAAGTCCACAACTCAACTAGGCTTGCCTCTGTCGTTGCTCAAGATGGACCAATTTTTCTCCACCCACACCCATTCTCTGGTGTGTCTTTTGGAAAAGAAAACCTGTTTGTTATCATCCTAACCAAAGCAAAATTATATTGGTAAATCTACTGCCAAAACGGTCAGAAGATACCCCAACAGCAAATCTAAGTTATGTAAGGCCTTCTATTAATATCTACTTCTCTCTAGGAAAATACGCAGCTAATTCTTTTAGATTCGATGTCTTTTCCTCTGTTTTGCTCTGCCTTGCCCGTTTGTCCTTTGCTGGGGAAACTTGCTCAGTTTGGTATAATGAATGTGGCAGCTATTGCAAATTTAAAGAACGTTTTAAAAAGTGTCACCTTTCCCAATTATACATGTAAAAAGAAAGTGCTGAACTGGTAAATGTTTGTCTAGTAGATATGTGTACAAAAAGAAAAACAGTTATTGGAGGAATAAGGTTTTACCAAGCGGATTCTCATTTCTTCTCCCAGAGACGCTAATTAGTACATCGAGCGGCAACGCTGGGAACCTGGGTTTGCAGGGAGGCTGCAGGTGTGCTGGTAGCACCGCGGGGCAACCAGTGGGACCAGCCACATCCGGAAGGAGGCGCATTGGACCCTCCATCTACACACTCGCCGGGGCGTCGCCTGCGCCCTGCGGATCTCCACAGAGCTTTCGGGTCTGGAGATTTCCACTGTGAGGAGCTTTCACTTCAGTGCACCCCAGGAAATTCAAGGACTCTTCCTTCTGGTTGGACCTGATCTTAGTCTTAGATATAAGCAGGGTAAGGCCAACAAGCTGTCCACCTTAAGATAAACAGACACACAAAGAGACTTCTGGATGGAGCCTGCTTTCAGCGAGCAGGATTTTTATTTTAAAAATGCAATTCACCTATTCAGCTTCCTGGTTTTAAAAAGAAGCAGCAGCAGAAGAAAATTTATAGCTCAGAAAACTCAGCTGGGGCAATTTACTCTTCTAAGTATTCAATCAGATTTTCAGACCAATTAAGATAATTATCAGTGCAATTGCAACAGATTTCTTAATTATAGCTACAAATATCTTTCTCTGAGAAAACAAGTCCCAGAGCTTTTAACAGAAGAGCGTACTGGAAAATTGTAGGTAAGCACCAATCTCCATGTCTCACATCAGTGGGAGGAAGAGAATCCCTTTAGCATTCATTTATAACAAAGGCCATAGAGAATATGTCATCATTGCTCCTAATACTATAGGTGTAGACTCACAGTTTGGGTTGTCAAATATTTTAATACACGTCACCTCATCCCGGCACTGGCTTAAAAACAACATTGCTGGCCATCTCATTAATTTAAAGTAGATATGATGCCATCTTGGAGGTTTTGTTTTTCCTGCTGGCTTGCTTCGTTTTTGTTACTTGTCTTCAGGAGACACTTGCTTCTGAAGAAAAGCAGGGTTGTGTGTTTGCTGTTCTGAGACTGAGCACACCCTGCTCCTGGAAATCTCGGCGCTCACTTATTCATGTCTGCCATGATTCACATAGAGGAGATGGGGGACTTTAACAAATACTTCAAAGAGGCGCTCAGAGGGTTAAGCTTCGTGAAAGGCTAGAATCCTCCTGAGCCCAGGCCAAATGATCTATGTGCTGAGACAAACCAGCTGCACAGGGAGGAAGCGATACAGATGTCATCATCACCATCTCTCTCCAAATGTCAAAATACATTTTGCCATGAACTCTCCCCTTTCATTTAGAAATTGAAATGTATGTCAAGAAAAATTTAATCAAACAGCTCAACTCTGTCAAATACAATCTTGGAAAGTGTTATTTGAAGAACAGTATGGAATTTAATGAACACTTCTGAGGATCCATGGGACACCTAGCCACGATCAAACAGGTGTGCATAGCTCAGGAAAGACGCAGCCCTGAGGACAAATGTCAAGTCAACAGACAAGGGGCAGCTCCACAAAAATCAAAAGACATCAGTGAAGCCGACATAGAAAGAAGTCATTTTAGTAATTCAAAAACATGTAAAGTGGTAAAATTCAGATGGAATCTTAGGAATCAACATTATTTCTACTGCACGAAGAAAAAGAAAGACCAAAATGGTGACATTACCATACTTTTATTCAAATGATACATGTGTTACATAGTTGGATTTTTCTCAACCACCCTCCCCGACCCAGTTTTTTTTCAGAAGTATGCTGTGCTAACTTTTTACACATTGCTCTAATCACCAAAGAACTCTGACAAAAAGCAGGGATAGATGTTCCCATCATTATAATCTCCATGTCTCCTCAGTTCTCCTCAGTAAATGGACCTTTCTGTGGAAGAGTCATATTAGTGGATGACATTTTGAACTGCTAGCAGCGTGATTAGCAGTTCAAACCCACCAGTGACTCCAGAAGACAAGAATGAGGCAGTCTGCCCCCATAAAGGTTTATAGCCTTGGAAACCCCCTGGGACACATCCACTCTAAAGATCACTATACATCAGAATCGACTCAATGGCAGTGAATTTGGTTTTTTTTTTCTTTTTCCTCCACATAGCCTATAAGATCCTATATCTAGTCAAATATAGTACATAGTGGAAAGACTTCAGACCTTGGAGCCAAGCAGATCTGGGTTGAATTAGGGCCTTGTTATTAAGCTATTACTGACAGAAACTACATTGCAGAAATGAGAGAGCGTACGGGTCTCAAACTCAAGCCTCTGAAGAATAAAATATGCACTACACATATGTTAGATCAACCTCCAGGACGCTGGTCAACCAGAGAGCACATGAGTTTCCACCACAAAAAAATATGTGACCACAGGGCTGCTGAACTTTTCTATTTTTCTGGAAAGTTGAAATTACAAACATTTTATGAAGACTTCTCATTCCTAAGTGGAAGCAGCTAATTCAACAATTTTTAGAATATTTTAGGAACCAAAAAACATATGTAGGTCAGTTTGCAATTTCTAAGTGGAGCAGAGCTGGGGGGGGCACATTATAATAACTGAGACTAGATAAGAAATCATTAAATCTGGAAGAGAAGAAAAATCATTTCTTAATATTCAGGACCTATCAGGCAAGTTTTTCACTTAAAAAGTTAATTTTGATTAATGGAAAATTGGTGATGCTTTAATTAAATAAGGAAATTATTAATTAAATAAAGGAATAATTAATTAAATAAAGGAAACAGGATCTTGGTGGTAGAGTGGGTGAGCACCTGGCTACGGACAGAAAGACTGGTAGTGTGAAACCATTCGCCACTCTGTAGAAGACAGATGTAGCAATCTGCTTCTGAAAAGACTCTCCTTCAGTGCCATCAAGTCCATTTTTATGGGAGTAGAAAGCCCAGTCTTTCCCCCTCAGAGCTGCTGGTGGTCTTGAACTGCTGACCATGTAGATCATAGACTAATGCGTAACCACTATCCCAAGACGAGAGGTTTAGAAACCCTTGGAGGCAGCTCTCCTATGTCCTGTTGGGTCACTAGGAGTCAGAATCAACTCAATGGCTGTGGATACTTGTTTCTAATAATACAATAATATGAGACATTTTGCTAAATTCTAAAGGGAATATAAAAAATTATCCATACTCAAGAAATTTACTTTGGGGTTCAGAGAACAGAAAATTAGCAAGCATAGTAAAAATGCAAGGAAAATTATGTGCATGATCGGAGAGCTATACAGGTTTAAACGATGGAGGACCTTATATGGATGATGCAAGCCTCTGGGAAGAAGTAAGTAAACTGACAAGCAATGCAGCCGAGGTCATCCTATCAGGGCATAAGAATTATCTATGGAACACTTCTAAGGTATAGTCAAGGTATATGGAATTTAGAAATTAATATGTCATTAGACACATTGTCTTCAAGAAGTTTACATTTTGATGTGACAGAGGAAAACAAAGCAAGAAAAAGTCTATTTTAAGTACTAATAAATGCTAATCATGAAGTCATTAAGGGTCCTGGAGTAAAGAGGTAGCATCATTTGTTTACACAGGTGGCAATTTTCAGTTCTCTACAGCCCACTGGGAAATCAGGGGTGCTGGAATGCCAAACCAACCTCTGGAAACAGATTGGACATATCTCCTGAGACTTTCACCTTCTGCACCACTGAATAAAATTTACCTCCTCAAATGATCCCGAAATTTCTCAATCAAATTCCCCCTCCCTTGCATCATGCATAAAATGATGAGATTGAGAGTAATTGAGCACCTCTGTACAGTAGACAGGTAAACTGTACATCCAGAGATCACATTTAAGTTGAATATGAGAAGCTGAGAAATCATGGGCTCAGCAGGGTCAGTCTACCTTAAGAAGAGCTTGACAGAGTTAAAGAATAAAAAGGAAGGCTGTGCCCCAGTGGCATAATGTTTGTGCGAGGGACTGCGGCCCACTGGGCTGACAGATCAAATCCAGCAGCAGCTCTCCAGAAGCAAGGCTGGGCCTACTCCCACCAGAGGCAGTGGTCAATATGGAAGGCACAGCTGTGGTTTGAACACAATCCGCCACTTCTCGATTAGTCGGCCATATTGTGGGAGCTTGCGGGTTGCTATAATTCTGGAAGTGACGTCAACAGTATTTCAAATATCAGCAGGGAAATGCAAAGTGAACAGGTTCAGCAGTTTCCAGACGAGGAACCATTGGACAGTGTACTCCTTGCAGAGGAAAGAAATCTACCCCTCCCATGTCAGGGAGATTAGTCACTGAAAGCCCAAGGAATCACAGTGGAATATTGCAAGACATTATGAAAACTTTATGAATAGCAGCAGAGCATTGCCAGATAGTGTCAGAAGAAGAGCCCCTCCAGTCAGCAGAAGACATGCAAAACTCAGCTAAAGAAGAACTGTCTTCTCAAAGTAGAGTAATGCATGGAATGAAGCCTTCATCACATCATTTGCTGATGAGACATGAGTCAGAATGAGAAGAAACAGCTACAAACACCTATTAGCAATCTATTGATGGCATAGGCATTAGCTGGAATTGGTAATGGTCATTTGGAATCAGGCAATCATATAGTTTACTATGCTGACAGGGGAGGATGTAGCATTCGTTGTCAAAAAGAACATTTCATCATCTATCTTGAAGTACAAAGCTGACTGTGACAGGATTAATATCTATACACCTATAAAGAAATCCAGTTAATATAACTTATTCAAATTTTTATACCAGCCATGAAAAATAGTAATAAAGAAGTTGAAGAGTTCCATCAATGTCTTCAGTCTGAAATTGATCAAGCATGTACATAAGTAAGACAAATTGATCATTACTGGTATTGGAATGTAAATGTTGGAAACAAAGAGAAAGAAACAGCAGTTGGCCTTTGTGATAAAAATGAATGTGATCACAAATGGAATTTTACTAGACCCACAACTTCTTTATTACCACTACCTTGTTTTTCTACAACCTAATGGCAATTATGCATCTGAACTGTGCCACAGGGAATACACAGGTATCAAATTGACTACATACACAGAATTTTTAGCCAAAACAAATGCAGGGCTGAGTGTGGAATAGGCTGTTAACTGCTCCTCAGTTCAGGCAGAAGTTGCAAATTTAAGCAAGTGCACACGAACCAAAACACAACCTGGAATAGATCCCACAGGAGTCTCAAGAACATCTCAAGAATACAAGTGACACATTGAACACTAAAGACAAAAGACATGATGAACTGTGACAGGAAATCAAAAACATTATCAATGAAGAAAGCAAAACAGGCAGCAAGGAAAGAAAAGATCAAAGTGGATAGCCAAAGAAACTCTGGAACTTGCTCTTGATCATAGCAAAGCTACAGAAAATGGGAGAAATAATGAAGTCAAAGAGTTGAGAAGAAAATTTCAATAAAGTATTATAAATAAATGCACAAAGGCCTAGAATCAGGAAACCAAAAAGGAAGGTCACACTCAGCATAAATCAAACTGAAAGAATGGAAGAAAAAAGTCAAGCCTGGAGTTGCAATGCTAAAACGTTCCACATTCAGAATGTTGAATAATGCAAGAAACACCCAAAGAAAAAGAAAGCATACATAGTTACTATATCAAAAAGAACTAGTAGATATTAAACCTTTATATGAACTAGCATATGGTCAAGAACTGATGGCGCTGAAGGAAGAATCCAAGTTGTTCTGAATGCATTAGTCAAAAACAAGGCTCCAGGCATTGATGGAATACCAATTGAAATGTTTCAACAATCTGATGAAACACTGAAAGCAATCACTCATCTATGTCAATAAATTTGGAAGACGGCTACCTGCTCAACTGACTAGAAAAGACACATAGAAGTATCATCCCCCAAATGACCAAACAAGATGCAGAGCTTATTGAACAATATTATTAATATTGTTAATATCAATAACTTCTAATGACTATGTTATTAATATCACAAGTTTAATTTGTCAAAAAAATGATTCAACAACTTTCAGCAGTGCATTGAAAAGGAGGTGCCAGAAATTTAGGCTGATTCAGAAGATGGGATATCATTGCTGACAGCAGATGAATCTTGAATCAGCAGATGAATTCCCTGAAAGCAGAGAATACCAAGAAAAAAGATTTACTTGTGTTTTATTGACTATATAAAAACATCAGGTTGTTTCGGTCATAGTAAATTGTTGGTGGTATTGAGAAAAATGAGAATTCCAGTCTATTGTACTCATGTGGAGCTCATACATGGACAAAGAGAGAGTTGTTTTTAAAACGGGGGAAGAGGTAGAATACTGACTGGTCTAAAATCAAGAAAATTATGCATCAGAGTTATATCCTTTCACCATCTTCATTCAACTGGTATTCTGAAAAAATAGTCTGGGAGTTGAACTATATAAAGGAGAATGGAGCTTCAAGACTGGCTTCAAGGAAGTCTTATTAATAACCTGTGACGTGCAAATGACACAACCTCACTTACTGAACTGAGTACAACTTGAAACCTTTGTTAATGAAGATTAATGACTGCAGCCATCAATATGGATTTCAGCACAATGTAAAGAAAACCAAATTTCCCCACACCTATGCCAATAGTCATGATAAATGGGGAAAAGTTTGAAATCACCAAGGATTTCATATTGCTTGGGTCAACAATTAATGTTCATGGAAACACAGTCAAAAATCAAAGAACATATTACACATGGTAATTAAACTGCACAAACTTCTTTAAAGTGTTGAAGAGCAAGGATGTCACTTTGAAGACTAAGGTGCACCTGACCCAAACCAAAGTACTTTCGATCACCCTGTACAACTGTGTAAGTTGGTCAGTGAGTAAGGAAGATATTTTAAAGAACATGCAAACAAATAGGAACATGCATTGGCATTGTGGTGCTGGCAAAGTATATTGAAAGTATCATGGATTGTGAGAAGAACAAACAAATCTGTCTTGGAAGAAGTACAGCCAGAATGTTCCTTTGAAGTGAGGATGGCAAAGCTGTGTCACAGTGACTATGACAATGAGCTCAAACATAGCCATTATGAGAGTGGAACCAGACCCAACAGTGTTTTTCATTCTAAGTTTCATTCTGTTTCATTCTAAGTCAGAACTAGGTTGATGCCACTTGACAAATCAAAAGTGACCACACCGTAATATACAGAAATATATATGAAGCTAGCTTGTATCTATAAGCAGTACTGTGGTCTTTTATGTAACTGTAAAGAGTTTAGACTTTCTTCTGGATGCAGAGGAAGTCATTAGAGGAATTTCTGCTTGCAAAAAAAAAAGTCACTGAAAACCCAGTGAAACACAATTCTGACACACATGGATCAGTCCGAGAGCTGAAATTGACTTCAGAGCAGCTTATTAGTATCACGTCAGTTTAATGATTCCTCTGGTATATATCAGATGATGATATTTAAAAAAATTTTCATACTGATTAGCAACTGTGAAGGATTTGAGGCACACTTTGTCAGATGGCCAGAGGTCCTCGCGGTGCTGTAGGGTAAGCATTGGTTTACACCCACCAGCCCTTCTGCTGGAGAAAAATGAGGCTATCTGCTCCAGTAAATAGTTATAACCTTAGAAATTCTTTGGTGGGGCCCTGAGTTGAAATCTATTCAATAGCAGTGGCTAGGTGTTTCAGGTGGTGTGACATGGCACACTAATAACTGTTTCAGAGAATAATTCCGAAAAATCAACAAGATTGAAAAGAATATTATATTCGACCTCAACCTTTACTATGAACAACTCTGTTTTCTTTATCAATTAAATAATATCCCCTGATGTTAATAGCAATGTGCTCCACAGTTTCTCTTCATTTCTTTATCTATGTAAAGATGTTTGTTTTTCTTGCAGGAAGTATTAAATAGGGATATTTTTAGTATCAGAATCTATCTAACCTCATGATCAACCCAAACCTTATTCTCACAAAGAAAAGGTCATACATACCTCCACACTGCAACTTTTTCACACTTTCTGAAACTGGCAATCTTTCCCATGGAGCTCTCTACTTCTCTTACGGGCTTGCTAATCCACTGTAATACTGATACCGAATTCACAGAGTATACTTAACAGTTCATTGGTTTTGTAGGGAAGTAACCGGATGGGATAAGGATCGGCAGGATGTAAGCCAGGTCAGAATAAGAAAGCACTTAGGTAAAGACTAGAAGACTCCTCCAAGGTGAAGAGTATATCCTTCCTTTCTTGAGTGAAGGACAGCTCTCTTGACTCCTCTCAGCTATAGAAGAAAACAACTCATTTTTTGCAGTGCACATCCCCCCATTCAGGCTCTCCCTGAGGACCGGCTTCCTCTCAGTCCCCTCAATCCCCCTCCTCATCTTGACCCTCAGAAGATAAACTTTCTCTCAGGATTTTGCCTCCATTCTGCACGCATTGCCATCTTCAGAGTCACAGTTTGGGGGGTTCCTTCCTTCCTTGTTCTCAATTTTTTTCTTTCTCATTTGTTCGTTTGCTTGTTTGCTTCCTATCTTGCTTATCTAAAACACCTCTGGGGAATTGTCTGCTTATATTTACAAACTCCTTTTCCATGTCAAGGCAGGACCCTGATACTAGGGTGTTAACCTGACTAATCTTATTTGCATAATAAGTTATTACAACATGATTTACATAGTATATTGGCCAACCCTTGCAAGATGCATACCAACCACAGGACAGACTGCAGCCCAAGACTAAAGTATAAAAAAAGTAAAGTAGACAAAAGTATCAAACCACAAATTATTTAGAGCTTACCCAGAAAATCTAAATCAACCTGGAAAACATAATAAATCCACTGAGGATAAAAACTAGGGCAAAGACAACTTCTAGGGTTGAGGAAGAAAAATCCTCAAGCTATTTTTCCACCTTAAAAAGACTCAAAAAACTCATTTCACCATAGGCAGGAAGCAAATTTTAAATTGAGAATTGCTCCTTCTCCAAAGTGCCAACATTAGACTTTTCTTCGAAACCTTGAAAAATAAAAACATAATGGTCAGTCAGTAAAATAATGTAAATTCTAGTATAGCCACTTAAATAAATACAAAGGTATGAGTGAGATTTTAAATGATCATAAGCCATAAAGCATATCCATTTGAAAATCAAGAAGGAATGAGTGGTTTTCTACAAGTAGGTGAGACTTTCAGTCCCCATGCAGCCCCACAGGGACAGTTCTACTCTGTCCCATGCTCTCCATCTGAATAAACACAGTTCATCTTATACTGCTAACAGCATACATAGGGTGGTTGGTACCCTAGATATACAAGGCAGACTGACACAGCGGCTGCAACAAGGGACTCAAACACAGGGGCAATTGTGGGGGTGCCACAGGACTGTTCGATGGTTCCTTCTTTCATACATAGCATTGCTCTGGGTTGGAATTGACTTAATAATACCTAGCAATAACTAAGACCTAACAAGAATCTTGAGCATGCCACTGAACGCGAGAAAAATTAACAAACAGAAGTACAGTCCATATGCCTCTTAAAATTGAGGGGGACAGGACCGGGTGCATGACATTTGAGAAAAGGAAAGGCAAAGGGAATGACACCTCAGATGTGCGAAAAAGAAACTATTCCTCCCGCAGTAAGACTACAGGAGATGACAACGAGCAGCCGGTGTTCACTTTGACATGGCCTGGAGATGTTCAACCTTGAAGGACCCCGTGCGACTTCTGCTGAAGCCAGAAAAAGAGGAGTGTTGGATGCCATGTGTTTTCCAACTAAAAGTACACTAGCTGCATAAGTCCATGGCTTAGTAGAAACCAAGTATACTTCATAACCAGTGAGCATGCAGTTAGATAAAGTGAGTCAATCTAACCCACTAAACTTATTTATCAATATAAGACACATGCTTAGCAAAAGCATTGTCCAATGAATCCATGAGTTATGTTCATGCGTTGGTAATCATTGAATGCTTTTGAGAAATACTGATTTTAAATCATCTATTTTGAATATTTATAATAAGCATGTTCACATTTTTTTGGCATCACTGGCCTCTGGTGGGAGTGGAAGGCCCAGCCTTGCTCCTAGAGAGCTGCTACTGGATTTGAACCACCAAGCCAGTGGGCCGCAGTCCCGTACTCCACTACTTCGCCACCGGGGCTCAGCCGGCATGTTCACATTTTATAGTTCTGAGAATTCCTGCAGCTGAGAAATTTTCACTTTAACTCACAGATCTCCACATTTATTTAATTGGAGGTTTTTTCTTAGAACTAAAATATGAAATTATGCTTGTGGACCTCAGTGTAGCTAACACTGATGTATCTATGTGTCTGTATGTCTGTAATTTAGGACGTATTCACTAAGCAGCATAGACTAGATTGTCCTTGTTCCTCTGCTGCTCAGTATATAGCTCGTAGGAAGCCTGCCAAGACAGGGGCAGGACAAGAGCTCACTCTCAGCCTTTCAGTCAATGGCGACAGAAAGCAACACTGTAGCATAGGATAGAACCAACCCTGGGACTTTCTAAGACTTGAGCTCCTTACCAGATTAGAAAGGCTCATCTTTTTCCTGCAGATCCATGGGTGGTTTTGAACTATTGACCTTGTGGTGACAGTCCAATACATAAACACTGTGCTACCGAGGCTCTTGAGGACGAGGCCAGAGTATTATAACTTGTGTTTTCTCTCTCTCTCACAGCACCTCTGCTGCCGCTACTCTTCTCAAGATGTCTCAAATATGATTTCCAGGAGGTGATTCCTCTGTACTTCATGAACCCATCCCTTTCACCAAGGCCGGGATGCCTTTGAGTCCTTTGTTTCCCTATCTTTTGCTCCAACATCCTGAGGGAAGGTCTCCTGATATCTAAAGAAGTTGTTCACTATCATTAATGCTGGCTATGGAATCATGGGTGATGTCTTGCACGGCTCAAAGACATCAACCACACTCTGCAAAAGACGATTAAGGCTTTCTTTTCCTGTAAAGTTATAGTCTCAGAATCCCACAGGGGCATACTCTGTTCTTTGGGTGACTACGCATCAGAATTAACTCAGTGACCATGCATGTGATCTTTGATTTCTGATTATTATTATTTGTAGTCGTAGTAGTAGTAGTGGCTTCCACCAGTCTAAGAAACTGCTCCTGCTTCTGAGGCCTATCATGACTGCCAGAACAGGGGCTGCCTTTTCCGTCTCTCTATGATTCTGCATGCTTACATTGATATGAGTTGACAGCTTAGGACATAACATAATTTATGTATCATCATTAGAAATTATTAAAGGTGATTTGAAGTTAGTCTGTGTACACACCTGTCTCTTTAGCTTTTATTAATGAAGGGAACCATGAAAGTGAACCTGCCCCACCCTGGATGAGTGTTTAAGGGCCAATGGATGAAGGTGATCAAAGAAGAGCCTCTTCTTCTCAGCAGACTTGAAATAATGAGACTGATCATTCTACAATAGCCACAGTCCTATAGGTCACATTTAAGGAGAGAAATTCCTTGTTTCTTCCAAAGCCATTTTCCCTGAGTACGATTATTTTAAAGTCTCCCAAATTGACACAATAGGCTTCTCTGCACAGCTCTAAGTAGAAATTCAATTGCAAAGACAGCTGACAGAATGCTGTAATTACATCTGCTATTGTCTCTGGTCTGATAAGAAGGGAATGCTTTCCTCCTTGTCATTCATAGCAGCTTCTGTGGACAGGAGCCACAGGGATTCATGGCATATGCTCATTAGCTAGGAAATCTAGTGCCAAGTTCTGTCATCATTTGTAGGGAAAGCACTTAGACTCTGTAGGCTTTTTGTTGTCTGCTTTATTTATTTACTTATTTTTTTAGAATTTTTTGGTTTTACTCAACTACTTTTTTCGGAATCATTGAACTTTCATTGGAAGCATCACTGGACTAGAAAGAAAAGACTTAAAGAACCAATTCCATCCTCTTGATTGTTTCCTAAATATATCCTGAAGTTTTCACTTCTGACTTGCATAATTAATCATGCTTATGCTAAGTGATGAGTAGCCTCACTTAGTATAGGCATAATGAATTATAAGCATAAAGAATTATAACCCAGTGACTTTATCATTCTCATTATTGAAATTTCACCTTTTCAGCTTTTACAGTAAAAGAAAGGTTTGTGCAACATATACTAATAATTGCTAATATACTTTTAGTACTACTTACAATTATTCTTGAAAATATTCATGATATCCAATCCCAACTTCAGTTATTTCCACATTCTTTACCCTAGGTTTACTACAGACTGTGTGGGAAGTTACTGAAAAAGTCAAATATTCAGTAAGCATTAGTTAACTGTCTACTGCAACTTATACACTATATAAAATAATAAAATGACAAAAAAGTAGTAGCTATTCCATCTAGTCTTTTTTTTCCCATCTACTCTTAATACCTGAAACTTAGTTTGAGAAATAACACATGAGATAAGCAGGAAATGAAACAAGACATCAGGTGTTGGAGCTTACCTATGTCATCAGATAGGATAATACTTTACATGAAATAAAATACTCCATCTTTGAAACCTCTCTCCTTCAGATATAATTTCATTGATAATATTTTGATTTCATATACAAAATGTACATTAGCAAATAAATATTTATCTCAATCACTGAGGTTTACCACAGTATCAGTACTGTACATTTACATATTAATGACAGACTTGAGCATATTTGAATTACCTGGGGCACATGCTTCTGTGTGGTCCAATTCTTTGGATTTTTTCCCCTGTTTTCATCATTTCTCAATCTCCTTCTTTACCATAAAAATGTCCCGGAGAGAACATTGGAGTCAAAATGGAAAGGTCACTTATCCAGCAATGGAATTTCTGCTCAGTCACTAACAAGCTACTAGAAATTCAATCTTAACATATTTTAAATAACAGGTTGAAAAAGATACATTCTAATGCCTCCTTCAACTCTAAAAGTCTATCTCACAATTGACTGGTGGAAAAGTAATTGTTATAGCCACTTGAAAAAGGTTTTGTTACTGTCGAGTCGAGATAAATGCTGGGATGTGAGGATTCAGAAAATCTATTCCAATGAATTCATATTCCGGACTATTTTAAGCAGCATAATTTCTAATATACTCATGAATAGGATAATAGATGAATAAAATATTGTGTTCATTCAATAGTGTTATACATCAAGGAGCTGTTTATCTTTTATAGAATGAGTTTTTATATATCAGAAAGAGAAATAGAAATCTAAATTAAGTGAAGTAACATAAAATATATACTATGGTTTATTCCCTCAAAAAGTGATTAGGGTTCTTTGGAGCACTGTTGTTTGGGGTCTGGGCAAGAAAATATTCAGGATTGGCCTGAAAAATCTTGCCTGGTAGAAAGCAAAGAATTTATCAAAGATGATTAGAATTGTATTGAAAAAAATCATAGGACCAACTGTAAGAAACTCCCACTGCCAAAGATAGAAAAATTCAAGGATCAATACATATCATTGTTACTGCAAATTTAAATGCATCAAATATATTTAAATTTAGGAGTTCAGAATGAGTCTACATGGATGGATGAGATGGATGAATGGTAGATGATAGATAGATGATAGATAGATAGATAGATAGATAGATAGATAGATAGATAGATAGATACTAAAGAGTTGACTCACTGATATTCATCTTTACAGAAGTATCCCAGCAATAAACAGGAATGATAAAATTAAACTGGTACTATATTAAAAACCATAGTAAATTAGTAGGACTACGTTTGTAGTGAAAACATTTAGTGTGCTCAGGTACTAACAAAAGATTAGACTTGAGACTTTACTCAGAAAGACCTGGGGAACTTATTTCATGATCTATTTCCAAAAAAAATTAGCCAATGTGACATAGGTCATTCATTCATCATTAGACAGCATCAAATTGATTTATAATTAGTAGTAATTTATGTATCTAGGTTGTGAAGATCAAAAAACAAAGATGGAAATTATAATAAAATTGTAAAGGTAATTGTGAAAACAAAAAAATACACAACATCAACAAGTGCAAACAATGAGATATTTAAATATCTTACTCTATCAACTGGTAGCAATTCAAGAAGAAGGGAGTATGGTAACTCACACTGTACAGACTGATTTCTTTAGAGAAGCAAAACCAATGATGCTTACATTTTTATATAAAGGAAAAATTTTTCGTTTTGTTTTGTTTTGTTTTTTTGTTTTTGGGGCATCACTGCCCTCTTATGGGAGTGGGAGGCCCAGCCTTGCTGCTGCTGGATTTGAATTTCCAAGCCAATGGGCTGCAGTTCCGCACTCAACCACGACGCCACTGGGGCTCTGCCCAAGGAAAAAAATTTATAACAAGAAAGTGGCTCACAAAATAGGAGAACCAGGTAATCCAGTCCAGTTCAAGTCCATGAATGAAATGTTAAACTGGAGGCTTTTCTAACTCATGTATTGTTGCTGGTGCTGACAAACCAGGAAACAAGAAGATTGATGGAGACAGAGGTGGGTGAATTCGAGGTCAGCAGGTTATTGTGGCAGGTCACTCATAACTTTCTGGGTCGTCAGGCAATATGGCAAGCTGTTGACTCAAGCCTAAAGAACCTGAGTAGATGAACCAGATGGAACATCTACACCAGCAGGAACAGGCAGCCCTTTCTACAGAGTCTGCTTAAATACAGTAGGCCACAGTCCTAATTTCAATTGCACTCCACCTAATCACTTTACAACTGCTTTGTGACTCACAGCAGATACCAACCTGGAGTTGATTACCCTGTGTTTGGTCACAACATAGAGGAACTCACAATAGACAAAATCCTGAGAATCCTGGCCCAGCCAAGTTGATATGAAATTTAACTATTATGGGCATTGTGGGGTGAAATCTATCAAGTCTACCCAGAGAATTCATAGAAGCCATATAAATTCTACCATATAATAGACTAACTAACATTATTAAAGCATCTGCACCCCTCTAGTCAATAATTTTCTGTGTGCCCCTATTACTTATTTCATTAGTTAAGTCTTTGTGTTGGTTCATTAGTAAGTTTCCTTTTTGCAACTCAAGTTAAAGTTGGAGCCCTGAATATGTCTAAGGATAGTTGAAAGTGGTACTATGAGTATAAAAATAATTACTATAAAATAATTTTAAAATAACTATAAGCTTAAAAGACATTTTGGTAATATTTAATACAATTGTAAATTAAAGAAGGAAAACAGAAATAGAGAAGCAACTATACATTCAGAAATTTAAGCAATTTCACTTTGACCTTACTCGGATACTGCTTTAAACAAGTTAACTTTAAGATTAATCGTGTAACTTGGGGAGATGTGATTACTTGATCATTGATGACGATAATAGAGGAATATTAAGATGTGGAATGAAATGAAAGTGTTACTTGTTTTCAAAATGAGTCTTTCTCTTTAACAGATATATTCTCAAATATTCATGGATAAACTGACGTGATGTCTGAAATTTTCTTTGAATTAATCGAGGTTGGTTGCTAGGGTGGTGGACAGTGAATGGATTGCAGATGTAATAAGAGTCACAATGTATTTGGTACTTTAAAAAAATTGATAGTAAAATATTAAGGATAATTTTATTTTTATCTTTTTAAAATTTTTTTATTGGGAGCGCATACAACTCCTATACAATACATACATACGTCCATTGTGTCAAGCACCTTTGCACACTTGTTGCCATCAACATTCTCAAAGCAATTCTCCCTCCACCTGAGTCCCTGGTATCAGCTACTCATTTTTCCCTCTCCCTTCCCCACCCTCTTTCCCTCACCAACCTTTGATAATTTTTTAATTATTATTTTTTCACATCTTACACAGTCTGATGTCTCTCTTCAGTCACCCTTCTGCTGTTCGTCCCTCAGAGAGGGGGTTTTACGTAGATCATTATGATCGGTTCTCCATTTCCCCCCCACCTTTCCCCTACCCTCCTGGAATCGCTACTCTCATTATTGGTCCTGAGGGCTTTATAACTGTACCAGTGTACATGCTCTGATCTAGCTGGATTTATAAGGTAGAATTGGGATCATTATAGTCGGGAAAGGAAGCATTTAAGAACTAGAGGAATGTTGTGTGTCTCATTGACTATATTGTCTTCTCTGTAAAAGGTTGTCCGGTTGCCTATAGATGGGCTTTGGTTCTCCATTCTGCACTCTCTCTAATTCACAAAGATGTGATCTTTTTGTTCTTTGATGCCTGGTACCTAACCCTAACTCTCATGATGACACAGGCTGGTGTGCTTCTTCCATGTGGTCTTTGTTGTTTCTGAGCTAGGTAACCACTGGTTTACCTTCAAGCCTTTAAGACCTCAGATGCTGTATCTTTTGATTGCTGGACACCAACGGCTTTCTTCACCACCTGTGCTTGTGCATCCACTTTGTCTTCAGTGATCATGTCAGGAAGGTGAGCATCATGAAATGCCAGTTTAGTAGAAAAAAGTGTTCTTGCCTTGACAGAGTACTTAAGTAGAGGCCCAATGTCTATCTTAATACTAAACCTGTAAATATATGCACAGAGATCTATTTCCTTATCATCATATATCAATATATTTATATAAATACATGCCTGTATTTAGACCTCTACAAATGCCCTTTGCCTCCTAGTTCTTTCCGCTATTTGCTTTTAATTTCCTTTTGTCCCACTATCATGCTCAGCCTTCATTTGGGTTTTGGTAAATTCTCTCAGTTACATTGCCCTTGATTATGCCCTATCAGCCTTCCTATACCCTCTGCGCCACCAATTTTGGATCACTTGTCCCTGAGTTTGTTAAAACCCACATCCTCACCTCCCCCCACCGTCTCCCTTTCTCTCATGTCCTCCAGAACCATTGGGCCCATATTTTTTCCTCTAGATTGCTTATCCTGCCTATCTTATCTAGATAGACCTGCAGAGATAATAATATGCATTAATTGCAAGATAAAACAAAATAAAGCAACAAAACAAAGCAATAACAAAAACCAATGACAAAAAAAAAGAGAGAGAGAAAAGCCTGTAAACAGTTTAAGGTCGGTTGTTGACCTTTAGGAGTGTTTTCGGGTCAAGTCTTATGAGGTGCCATGCCCTGGGCCCCAAATCTATTTTCGATACTCCCTCGGGACTTCATTGCTCTGTTTCCCTTGGTGTTATATTGCTCGTGCCCTTAGTGTTTTCCCCTCAGGGTGGTGGGCTCAGATGGAGTGCAATTCCTGCACTGTGTCTCCAGGGTTGTCCCCTCCCCCTCCCCCGTGCACTATGGGTCAGTCAGAGATGTTGTTTCCCATAGGGAGGTCTGTCCTATGACACTCTCTGTACTTTGACTGCTCTGAGCAAGTATATCATCCTCAGGGCTTGGTGGTCCAGGGTGTTTTCCATTCCTTCTCCCTTTCCCTTCATTTGCGTTTGTGAGCTCTCATCAGACATGTCCCTCTCCCTAATCTATAGCATCAGTGCTACTCTCTGAAGTAAATTCTTCTGTAGGGAGGGAGGGAGAGCTGTCTACATAGCTGGGATTGGGGCTGGACCCTTATTTTATCTTTATGCTTTGCCTACAATTGAAATTTAGTAGGCTAAGAAAAAAATCCCATACACCAATCATGAATTTTATATTTTCAACTTTTCATTCCTTTCTTTGCCTACACCATTAACTTTCAGGAGTTTTCGTAACATTGAATATAATTACTATTATTTTATTTTTATTTCTTTTATTATGAAGTTTCAAAAATGATCTTATAGGAGTAGAAGTAAAAACATATGTTTTTCCAAAGTGATGTGCTAGATGCAATTGAAACCATGAAACAAGAGAAGGCACTACCTCTGTCCTTGAGAGCCCTGAAATTTATTTAGAGAACTATAAGTATAGATGTATTTGCAGATGTGTATATGTAGAGATGTGTGTGTGCATGTACATCTATACATAAGGAGTTCTAGTAGTTAAAATGATTAAATGGTTGGATACTTTTAGAGATTAGTAATTTAAATCCATTTAGTGACTCCACTTGAGAAAGAACTGGTGATCTACTTCCATAAAGATTACAACCTACAAGGTTCTTTGGACCAATGCTTCTCTGTCACAAGGGGTTATTGTAAGTCAACATCACCCAAGAACAATCTATAGTAGGAAAGTAAGTCAAAAAGTATTGCTCCTGGGATTCCAGTTCACACATGTACACATTTATGTCTCTGCAATCAGTGGATGACTATTGACAAGTTCTCTCAGTAATAATCTTAATTAGTCTTGTTAGGGTACTTCCAAACAAACAAACAAAAAATCCAATCAAAACAGTAGCTTTTGAAGGTTTCTGTTGGATTGTTAAATTCAAGGCAGAGAGATCAGCACAAACGACTATGTTTGCTGTTAAGGGGGCTTCCAATAGGGTACCCTTAAGAGGTTGACTGTTGGTCAGGTTTGGCCGATGAGGGTAGTTTGCTCAACCTCTATCAAGGATACAAAGAATTATTTGTTTGCAGAAATTATCAAACAAATTCCAATAAACAAAGTTTAACCCATGCCTACCGATCAATGAAACTACACAACTACATAATTCTCAGGGTCTGGTCCTTGCTTTGTAATATTGGTGAGCTCTCAAAAGGTTCTTTTTTATCTTTTTTTCTAAATCACTTTATTGGGGCTCATACGACTCTTATCACAATCCGTACATCCATTGTGTCAAGCACATTTGTTGCCATCATCATTCCCAAAGCATTTGCTTTGTACTTGAACCCTTGGTATTAGCTCCTCATTCCCTACCCCACCACACACAAATCCTTGATAATTTACAAGTTATTATTATTTTGTCCTATGTTACACTGTCCAATGTCTTCCCTTGACCACTTTTCTGTTGTCCTCCTCCAGAGAGGAGGTTATATGTAGATCTTTATCATTGGTTTCCCCTTTCCACCCTACCTTCCCTCCACCCTCCCGATATCACCATTTTCTTTCTTTCTTTCTTTTTTATCCTTCTATTGGAAGCCCATACTACCCTTATCACACTCTACCTATAAGTTCATTGTGTGTCAAGCACATCTGTACTACCACTGCCCTCATCATTTTCATAACATTTGCTTACTGTCTAAGCCCTTGGCATTGGCTCCTCATTTTTCTCTTCCTCCCTGCAACACCCCTTGATAATTTTTAATTTATTATTACTTTGTCATATCATACACTGTCCAATGTCTCCCTTCACCCACTTCCCCAATGACCATACCGCAGGGAGGAGGTTATATGTAGATCCCTGCAATTAGTTACCCCTTTCTACCCCACCCTTCCTCTACCCTTCCTATATTGCCACTCTTATCACTGGTCCTGAAGGGATCATCTGTCCTGGATTTCCTATGTTTCCAGCTCCTATCTGTGCCAGTGTACATCCACTGGTCAAACCAAATTTGTAAGAAAGAGCTAGGCTCATGACAATGGGAAAGAGGAAGTATTGAAGAACTAGAGGAAAGTTGCTTGCTTCATCACTGCTACACTATACCCTACCTAATTTACCTCCTCCCTGCGCTCCCTCTGTAAGGAGAAATCCATTACCCACAGATGGACTTTGGGTCTCCCACCTGTACTCCCCCTCATTTACACTAATAAAATTTTTAGTTCTTTCATACCTGATACCTTCAACACCTTATGATTACACAGACTGGTGTGCTTCTTCTCTGTGAGCTTTGTTGCTTCTGAGTCAGATAGCTGCTTGTTTATCTTCAAGCCTTTAAGACCCCAGATGCTATATATTTTGATAGCCAGGCATCATCAGCTTGATTCAGCACATTTGCTTATGCACATATTTGTCTTCAGGGTTACTTAAAGGGGAGGTGGGCACACAATATGATTTTATGTTCTTTGATGCCTGATTCTTGGTCCCTTTGACACCTCATGGTCACACAAGTTGGTATGCTTCTACCATGTGGACTTTGTTGCTTCTGAGCTAGATGGCCGCTTATTTATCTTCAAGCCTTCAAGACCCCAGATGCTATACTTTTCGATTGCCGGGCATCATCAGTTTTCTTCACCACATTTATTCAGGCACACATTTGTCTCCACCAATCAAGTCAGGAAGGTGAGCATCATGGAATGCCAATTTAATAGGACAAAGTGTTCTTGCATTGAGGAAATATTTGAGTGGAGGTCCAATGTCCATCCGGTACCTTAATACTGAGCCTATTATAAATATGTGCACATGAATCTATATGCTCTTCATCATATATAAATATGTTTACCTATGTACATGCCTATATTTAGAACTCTACAAATGCCCTTTGCCTCTTACTTCCTTCCTCCTTATACTTCCCTCCTGTCCCACTATCATGGTCAGTCTTCATTTGGGTTTCAGTAGTCTGTCTCGGTTACCCTACCCTTGATCAATCCCCACCAGGCCTCTCACTCCCTCCTCAGGAAGTTCTTAAAAGGTCATCTACACAATATAACTACATATACTTGTACACATACAACTGCATTGGTCATTGCATATAGCCAAAAATTTGGGAAGTCTATAGGTGCGTGTTGCCCCACTAGGAAAGTTTCATTCTTCCCATTGTGGACTAATGCTAATCACCAACTTACAAGGAATAATGCTGCTCTACAATCTTACTCTACTTGATGATCCAAATATAAAATAAGTCCAATTGACATGTTAAGAGAGAGAGCAAATCATAAAATGTATGGTTTTGCTTTCTTTGTCCAAAATCTCTTTAACGCAAATAAAACTATTTGCTTTATATAAATGTGCGTGTAAAATGTTTAATTTCTTATGTTTTTATTCATATAAAATTCAAAAGTACTCTCTTGTACAACTGTAGTTATTGCATCTATAAGAAGTTTGGATACCAAGGAATCATATCCCAGAGGGAGAAAATGTTTCGATTTGTGATGGCTTTTTTTTCAAATACTGTCTTTTCTAAGGCATTTGCACGCTCCAAAATTGGATGTTTAATGGAGATTATTTATGATTTATGAGTGCTAAAATGCCTAGGGGCCAAATAAGAGAAAAATAATAATTTCAATGTTTTTATTCCTCTCTCAATCTTATAACTCATATTGAAAGATATTGAATTTCACATGCCCTTTAAAATTCACCCTTGAGCTAAGATCAAGATTAGAGATCTTCAGATTGAAAAAAGGAACACTGTTCAGAAGGTTGAGGGGGATGAGCAAAAGGGATTAATGGGAAGTTTTTGTAAGTTTAATAAAACATATACAGAACTGCATGGATGTAATTTTTCTCAAGTAATGAAAACCCCTTTGCACACGAGCCTCTTAGGGTTGTCTCAAGCTTTTGTGCAAAGCACACATAACGCCATCTCTGTTTCAAAAGCACAAAGCATAATTTCCAAAGCTTGTATGTCTCATCAAACAGTATTTCCTGAGGGGTGTTAAACAAATAATTCAGTGCTAAGAAACTTCACTAATAAGGTAAATATGCACCTGTCAAACACCCTCTTTTTCATACTCGTAAAAGATGTTGGCATACACATCTGCTACACAATATTTCCAAATATAGTAGCATCTGCAAAGTAATGGGCACTGGCAGAAATTCAGCTCATGCGCATTCCCTCTCTCTTGAGGTTGTGCTCAAAGACAGGTGCCACCCGAGCACAGAGATATGAGGGAGATAAATGAGCCTGCCTGTTTTTGAGATGTGACCATTTGCAAGTAGGTGTAAACAGGCCCAGGAAATGGGGAAACAGCCCCTTTTTAATGATTTGCGCTATTGTAGGACACCACCTTCTTATAAAAGAGCTTCACTTTGCACAGCTTACATCTCACCAAATACTGTTGTAATGAGCATTGGACATGCACTGCTATTCTGTCACTTAATAGCTGGGTAATTTCACCGAGTGACTTTCCTCTGTGAGCTTCAGTGCATTCATCTACAGGATAAAGAAAATCATGCTGTCTCTCCTGATGATTAAATGAGACTGAGATGAGTGGGGCAGGTAAAGGGGCCACAGGGGGAATTGCTTCCAACTCTTTAAAATATTAACAGTACACTGTGACTGTTATAATAATAGTGTTGCCTGTGTTATTTTATCAACATCCATTTTACCCCTCTTCTACTCACAATACTCATCTCAACTAATGTGGTGTCAGGGAGTTGATCACAAAGGAACCTGTTTGAATAGGAAACATATTATGTTTCAATCACAGAGACATTTAAAATTGAAACATCAGTTTCATGGGAAAGTAGGATAAGTTATGTTTCAAAGAATACACAGCCAACCCCTTTCCAAAGAAGAAAAGCATGGTGGTAGCACTGTGTAAACCAGAAGTCCAGTTTGAAAGGCAGCATGAAGAGGAAACAACGCTAATGTCTTTGAAGAGGCAAGGAAAGTAGGTCTCACAGGGCTTTCCAAGTGAAGGATGAGAGCCCTAATTTTTACTCTTTAGCTACAAAATTGCACCACTCTTACCAGTCGAACAAAGAGACTCTGTAGAAAAGGAAATGGTCCATAAGTGGGATTGACTCAGATCATTCAAGTTAATGACAGCAATTAATGCAAATTAATTCCTTCTCATTGGTGGATATATGTGTAGGATGGGGGCAGTAGTGTGGTGTTTAATGTCACTAACAGTAAAAAAGACAGAGGAATAATAAAAATATCCCTGGTGAATGAGAAAGAACTATCTTTTTCTTTGGCGGCCAGATCAATGATACTTACGAATGGGAAAAAAATTAATAAATAAATGAGATTTTAGGAAATGCCGGAGTTTGCCCAACAGGCACCATATGCATCCGAATGAAATTGTGTGTTAATATTTATATGTGTTTGATAAATACACACAAATACATCTGTTTGCGTGTGTGCATAAAACTGTTAATGCATGTATAGCCAAACTAAATACTGACATAAACACAGGCAACATAAAAATGGCATCTCAAACAAAGAAATGAGGTCTAGTGCTCTCAAAAATAAATGATGCATTTGTGTAAAACACCTGTTTTCCAAACACAGAGAAACTGTAAATGATTAAGTTTATTGTTTTAGAAGATCATCAGAGAATCTTACAATAAAGGAGCAGGAAGATGAAGGCAAACACAAACCTAGAGAAGTATCACTAATGAAAGCGGCAAAAGTACAAGCCTGTAAAAACAGAACTAAACTTTGGTGAGAAAATAGGCAGTGCCTGCTAGAAGCTCAGTCTCAGCCACTGAAAAGGATCAAAATACTCCCTGTATCCCAGCTCACTTTCTAAAAACACACATGAGAGTTGCCACATATACGCAATCTTCAAAAAGATAGCTAAGCAAAAACTGCCATCTGTGATTGTAACTTTGGGAAAGTTATGAGAATACAGGTTGAGAAGTCCCAGACAGAATGTAAAGATCAGAAAAGAAATTGAACTACTCACTACTCTGTGACTACATAGGACATGATCTCATTGTCAACATGCAACTACCGACAAACACCACTCACTGCCGTGGAGCAGAATCAGACTCATAAAAACCTAATGGGACGAAGGAGAACTATTCCAAATGGCTTCTGAGGCTAAAAATCCTCACCAAAACAGATACAGCCTCATCTTTTCCCTGAGGAACTCGTGGTAGATTTGAACTGCTGGTCTTGTGGTTATCAGACCATTGCTTAACCCACTTTGCCAAGAAGAAAGATATCACCATGCAGCCGAAGCTCTGAAACAACAATAAAAGATCTGATACTAGTTTCAGAGGACTTGAAAGTGTGAGAATAAAACTTCCTGCTCAAAATAAGACCATGCACAATATTTTTAAAGTGAAAAACAGAGCTTTTCATGTTCAAAATGCTAACTGTAAGATCCACAAGTGATATATAAATTCAAAATTTTGTGACAATTAAATCTGAAAGGGGCTTTAAAATTAGTATGTTTGGGTTGCTCAAAGAGATAAATAAATGTATAATTTTTATGTACAAAAGAGCAAGAAATAGGAAGAAGCAAAACAAATGCAGAAGGAAATGAAAAAGAATTGAAAGAGTTGAAAAGAATTGTGTTGAGGTAAAAAATATTAATAGACATGCTGAAGTTAAGAAGACTATAGTAAAAGATGAAATGGGAACCTAGAGCATTAGAAGATAGAAATGGGTAAAACGATAGACATTTTGAAAGGCAGGAACTTGGGGGAAAAGAAATGCCCCCCAAAGACCCCCCAATCAGTAAATAATAGCTAGACAAGTTCATAAAGAAAAGGGGCCTCCCTAAGATTAGGCACACACTCTAGGCTATGGGGAAAGACAGGCCAAGTAAAGGCCAGTCTCTCTCACACACACACACACACACACACACACACACACACACTTATGTATGCCCACTTACTGGCTTTTCATGCATGGTAGACATCACATGTCACACACATTCTTGAGTATATCCACAAATAGCCCACCAATGTATATGCATAACTATACCCTCTGAGTGGTTATGGTAGGAGACCAGGCAAGGATGAAAGGGATACAGGGTGAAAACACAGTCACTATCCCCTTTTTTCCACTTTCTCCCCTCTCTGGAGATGCCCCTTCTTGTTTGTGAAAATGCATGATTAAAAATCATGCTTTATGACTGTGGCAGTCGTGTGCCTATGTTAATTTTATGATTGAAATGTAGGGGTGGAGTCTAGCCTGTTAATCTGGAGATAGCCATGGAGTAGCCAATGAGGCCTCTATGTGGGCATGGCTTTCTCCTGAGACTTCTGAGAAATCTCGCGATATTTCCCTCGTGAAGGTGAGAAGCTATCTTCCCCAGTGGTTGGGAGTTAGTCTCAGAGTTGATTAATCATGGACAAGACAAGATGGCAGCGTCTGAGGAGCAGGAGAAGTTACATGGCTTGGCCCTGATGGAGCCAGATCTCTGAAGCTGAAGAGACCACATGGAGACCCCTGCCAGTGATGAGTTGCTTCTGCCACCACTGGATGTTGTGATGGACCCTGAGCCCTGGAAGTGATGAGCCATGGGGAGACCCCTGCCAGCGCCGGAATTCTGCACCCACTGACCTGTGACTTCTTGAGTCAGAAGGAGACTTTATAGACTGATTTCAGGCATATGGGCTAATATCGGACTTATGACTTTGCACTGGATTGGGCTGGGATGTTTTCTCAATGTCCTGTTCCTCTTGTATATAAGCCCTTTACTTATATCCATATGCGTGTCTATGAAATTTGTTCCTCTAGTTTACCTGGACTAACACGATGACTATTGTGCTTCTATCATGTAAATTCATTCGCCATCAAGGAAAAGCATCCCATAACTTAGATTTTAGAAAAGGTGGTTGGAAACTAAGGTGGAAAAGTCTTATTTGAAGAGATAATAAAGGAGAATTTACCAGAAGAGAGAGAGGGAGAGAGAGAGAGAGAGAGAGAGAGAGAGAGAGAGAGAGAGAGAGAGAGAGAGAATGGGAAAGCAGTTAATTCAAAAATGTATTTTAAGTACTCAGCAAGAATAAAGTTAAAGCGCATCAAAGCACATCATACTGAAATTGCAAAATCTCAACTAAAAAGAGAAAAAACCAATATGGGCCAAACAGCAGTGGACCTACATAGGAAAGGACAATGAGTGACGTTAATAAGCAAAGGGAAACAATTCTCTGGTGCTGGAACCCCACACAACAGCGCAAGCCAACAGCAAGGATAAGGAACTCAGTCTAATGTTATCCCATTCATCAGGTTGAGGATAAATAATCGCCAGTTTCCAAGTGATATAAATCTCGGTTCTAACAAGCCTGAATGCAAGGTGTTGACAGGACTTTGTTCATTTGTGGAAACTCTAGGTCGGAACCCATGTCTTTGTCTTTTCCATGAGACCATCGTTTCCTTGGTTCTTAGCTCCTTTCCTCCCTCATTGAAAACAGCAACAGCAGGCTGAGCCAGTCCCTCAGTCTTCCACTGATGAGAATATTTATGACATTCATCTCACCTTGATCATCGAACCCTGGTGCTACAGTGGTTGCGTGCGAGGCAGCAAAGTGTGAGGTCAGCAGTTTGTAAACACCAGTGGCCCTGCAGGAGAAAGATGCAACTTTGTACTCCCATCGAAAGTCTCAGAAACCTGCCAGGGCATCCCTACCTTGTCCTTACAGGGTCAGTATGAGTCAGAAGCTACTCAGTGCCTGTGAGAACCTGGATGACCTTCCTATTTTTAAGGTTAGCTGATTAACTGCTGTATTTCTATCTGCAATCTAAGCTACCACTTGTCATTTGTGGTAATGTGGTCAGAGGTCTTAGAAATTAGGACAAGTATATATCTGAGAAGTCATTATTCTGCCTATCATAGCCCCCCACTAGGGTTTGTTAAACGGTGCTTTACTGTCTATGTATAGTGCCTAAATTAGCCAATATTTAATCTAAAATATTTGAGCCATACTATCCTGACTTTATTAACACCCAGCTTAAAATTCTTCTCCATTATAACACTTTCTTGTTACTTCCATCTAGTCTATTTATCTCTTAAACTAATTATGTAAAGGCAATGTTCACATTTCAGATAATAATACTTTTATTTATCGTGCTACTTTTATAACTTTATCTCTATAGGAAAAATTGTCCACATACCATTTATAATGGTAAAAGTACATTATTAAAAGTAGCATAGATATAAAAATAGAAGGCAAAATGTAATATATAGTAATATCTAATAAATGAAAAAATGAAGATAAATATAGAGTATTAACAAATTTATCTCATATAAATGGAATGTGGTGGAAATTCCATCTCTTTATATTTGGTATTTCCTAAATATTCTATATAGAGACAGATGTTGTTCTCGCAGCTCACTGTTAACTCACATACAGAAACTGGTTCCTGGCAGATTCCAACCATGAGGCCTGTGTCTATTTCTAAGTTAACAGGTTTCCTCTGACTTCTTTGAAGGTGGATTATTCACATGGAAAGCATAAAGGTTAGGAACCCATGAGGGAAGTTCACACTATGAGAGATGAGACCTGGAGAAGTAACACTCCAGCTCATCCACCCTGTGGCATGCCTGAGGCACTGTCTATGCACTTCATCTGAGCCACAGATTGCTACTCAGTAGCCCATTAATTCCTGGACACATTTGAAACCTTTATCCTGCTTGCTTTTTCCATTTCATTATGTGTGGTCCTGGGATGAATTTCTAAATGAACCACCAGCTGTAGAGGAAGGATTCAGTCATGCACTGTGGTTTTGGGAGATGTGCATTGAGGGAGTGGAAGACTCTGGGTGAAACAAAGAAACTATGTCCTCAACTACTAAAGGTTTGTGTTTGGAGTCCACTATTCAGGTGCACTTTGGAAGAAAGGCCTGGTCATCTACTTCCATAAACTTAAAATCCCCCCCCCCAAAAAAAACACCTTAAAATCCCTATGGAGTTTAGTTCTATTTAATTTCTATTTAGTTCTATGTAAGTTAGAGTCATTGCAAACATTTGAACTGCCTTTACAAAAAGACCTACTCCATACAGAACCTGATAGTAGGAGGAGGAGAGGTCTGTGGGGAGTTACTGGGGCACCATCTCCCACATGCCTTCTTATCTCTCATGGAAGAGAAACATGGTTGATTGCCCTTACCTTCCAGGTCCTCAAGAAGTGTAAGGACATTCTCTACTACCCTTCCAAAATCCAACTGTAGAATATAAAACCACTTAATCATGGCCAAGATTTGACTCCGCAGCTCTACTGTAATGTCTTCATGCTTCAGTTCAGCAGAATAAGAATTGAAGGAAGCAGTATAATTGGCTTATTCTTCTTTTCAAGGTGCATGTAAGTAAATCAAACAAGATGAACTGATAATTACTGGTTCTTGAAATGCAGAAGTTGAAAACAAAGATGAATTAATAGTCAGAAAATACAACCTTGGTGATAGAAATGAAGTCAGAGATCGAAGTAAAAGAATTTTGCCAGACTGATGACCTAATTGTTAGGAATGCCATTTTTTACAGTATAAATTGTGACCTTTGATGTAGACCTAATCAGATAGAATATACAGGAGTCAACTTGACAAATTTGTGAAAAAAGCTGATATCACCAGTCAAAACAAGGCCAGCGGATGACTGCAGAACAAATCATTAATTGTTTATAGTCAAGTTCAAGTTGGAACTAAAGAAATTAATACATGTTTACAAAATGCAAGATAGAGTTTAGACAGAACAGATTCTAAGTTTAGAGAATATATCAGGAATAGATTTAATGTTCTGAACCCAAAACCAGACAACTTATCAGGTGACATCATGGCATTTTACATTAAAAAGACAAGAAAGTCAAAATAGATATCAGAAGGGACCCTTGACTGTAGAATAGTTAGAGGGAGTGGAAGAAAAGATTAAGTAAAAGAGTAAAAAAGGAGGCTTTCAAAAATTTCAATGGGAAACTTGAGATGACGAGGTATTATAATAAAATTACAAGGACAGAGAGCTGGGACACTACAGAAGAAAGTTTCCTGAGCATTTCTGAAGAACTGAAAAAACATTAAACATTGAGTTTCAATATTGAAAGATTCTAAAAGAAATCATAGAAGAGCTGTATCAATAAGAATATAAGTTCTTTACAAGAATGGGAAAATACATGTGGATTAAGCCTCCAGTGAATCGCTTCTGGTCATGAACCTGGGATGTGAATAACCTTGGTATGATACAGAGTGTAATGAAAAGTGGGTTGTTGTAGAACTAATTAGTTTGCCTAATAACATTTTATCATTTGCTTTCCACTCTGATCTATTTTTAATTTATTCTAGTTTTAATATTTCCTGCTTTCTTTTCAATCAAGGTTTTTCTCTGGTGCTTTTTTTTATTGTTGTGTTGTTTGTTTTTTTGCTTTTGCTGTTTTCTTTTGTGTGTTTTCCAGGCAATGAAATCCAGGATAGGTAATTCTATAGAGACAGTAACTGAACATAATTGCTAATTCAGGGTATGGGAAAGAAATTTTGGGGAAAAGGTGGTTATAACAATTAGTACAAGATGGAAGCAAATATTCTAGAATGGATTGTAGTGATGACTGTACAACCCCTTTTAGTATGACCAGACTATTGAAATGTATGACACGTCAACCATGTCAATAAAACTATTTAAAAAATAGAATTGGTTTGCATTCAATAATTTCAGAAGATAGCAGATGATCAAGAACAAAGATATACAAGCCACACTGAAATCCTTGACAAAAAACAAGACTCTAAAAATATATGGAGCACCTATTGTGATAGTTCAACAAATGGTTGTGGCACAAGAAGCATTTATAATATATACCTAAAATTTTGGAAAGTAGTTACCTGGCAAAATTACTGAACAAGATCCATATTTGTGCCCATTACAAAGAAGGTGACCCAACAGTATGAAGAAATTATTAAACAATAGCATTAGTGTGCAAATATTTTTTTTGATTTTTTTTGCAAATATTTTTTTCTAAAGATAATTTAAAAGAATTTTTCTCTGTACATTGAGAATAACAGCCAAAGATTGAAGTTGGAGTCAAAAGATTATGTTGTTATCAGATATCATTAATGATGCCAAATAAGTCTTACCTGAAAGTAAAGAATTATATATATATATATATATATATATATATATATATATAACTTTGTCTTACTGACTATGGGAAGTATGTCAACTATGTAGATCATAACATTGCAAAAAATGAGAGTTCAACAATACTTAACTGAGTTCATGCATAGCCTGTACATAAAAAATGAGACAGCATTTTGAACAGAACAAGAAATACTGTACGGTTTAAATCTGGAGAGGTACATGTCAAGGTTATGTTCACTCATCATATTCACTCCATGTTGAGCAAATAATCCTTTAAATTGGACTAAATAAGGGAAAAACTGACACTGAGCTGGAGAAAAGACCCCTTAACCTTCTGTAGCGCCAGATGATCCAAGCTTTCATATTTAAAGCATAAAGGACATAGCACTTAAAAAAGCAAGTATAGGCTCCATATATGACAAAATCTTACAATGGTACCGATAATCAGCATCATAATAAACAGTGAAAACCATAAAGTTGCCAAGGATTTCATTTTACTTGAATCCACAATCAATACCCACAGAAATAGCAGTCAGGAAGACAACAACATACCACCTTGAGCAAATAAGCTAAAGAAAGTAAAAGCACTTTAAAGAGTTTAAAAGCAAAGATGTTACGTAGGGGACTAAGCTGTGGCTGATGTAAATATAGTATGTGCAATTACCTCAAATGCATGAGAACATAGGGTAATGTATAAGGAAGACTGGAAGAGAATTATGATATTGACAAAGAATACAGACTCTACCATGTTCTGTTGGGAGAACGAACATGTTTATCATTTTATGTACTTTGAACATGTTATCAAGAGAACCTGCCCCTGGAGAAGATCGTTGTGCTTGGTAAAGTAGATGAAGGTCAACATGTAACAAAACACTCCGTGAGGCATGTTGACACAGCAGCTGCAAGACCAGCAATGACTGGATGCCACCTAGCAGTAACTGTGAGTAATATACTGTCTCATCCACAAGCATCTCCTTGTGTTAAATCAGGCAGGTCTTGGCTTTACCTTGTTTTCTACAGCCTCAAACAAGTCCTCATCTCTGAGACTCTATTTGGAGGAACTGTTCTAAGACAAGCAAGCCTGGTGACAGAATAGTTCTGAGTTGGACTGTGGGCACAAGGTCAGCAATTCCAAGCCCACCCTTTCTGTGGAAGAAAGAGACAGCAGCAGAAGGTGCAGCAGAACCAGGAGCTTCCTGAGAGATGTCTGCCAACTCTTGGAGCTCAAAGTTGTAACATTTGTCTAAGAAAGCCCTCAGCAGGACCCAGCAGCTGAAAGGCCCCAGCAGGGTCCACCAGCTGAGGGCAGCAAGAAGCTGTCCTGATGGAAGACTGCACCCCTACTTACTCAGTTACTTTGAAGGTAAGCCTAATCCTGAATTGTATTCCATTACTTATCTCTTACTTCCCTACCATTGAGAATTTTCAACTCGCAGCAACCCAATTGGACACAGCAACCTTATGTATTCCATGAAGTTTTCAAGGCTGTAAATCTTTACCAAGTCAAGAGTGCCACAGAGTTCTCTCTCAGAGCAACAAATGGTTCCTAACCACCAACCTTTCCGTTAATAGCTGAGTGCTTATGCCTCAAAACCATACAAATAGTTATCCCCATAACTTGGCAAGATCACACAATTTTCTTCAGGAAAAATCAGAAGGGTTCCCAAAAGAATTCTGCACAACATTAGTTTACATTTTAAAATATAAAACATGAATTCAAAAAGTAATTTTTTTTTCTTTTTGGGGGGCATCAATGCCTTTGGTGGTCATGGGCGCTACCCAGTGCTGCACCTGAGAGCCGCCGCTGGATTTGAACCACCAAGCCTGCAAGCCGCAGTCCCGCACTCAACCACTTACACCAACAGGGATCAGCCCTAAAAAAAGTAAATTTTACAAGGAATGTTCTACCTCTTTGCATTTCTTAATCTCACTTCCCATGTGTACTAGAATGATATGGGTGAAAATTCACTGAGATCCATCATACACACATAGAACTTCCTCTTTGTTGCCCCTGCCTTGACATGGATACCACATGGTTTTACTAAAACTTGCCTTGATTTGGCAATAGTACCCAAGTTGAGGGTGAATTTTCTAATCTCTCTGAGTACTGTTGATGTTGATGTTGATGTTTTTATGTGCCATTGTATCAGCTGTGACCCTGTGCACAACAGAAGGAAAGATGGAAAAGCCCTGAACCATCCTCACAATTGTTCCTCTGCTTCAGCCTATTGATGCAGCCATTGTGTCAATGTATCTGTGTTAGACATTGTTCTCTAGAGAAACAAAACCAGGACACTTATAATTTTAGATAGATAGATAGATAGATAGATAGATAGATAGATAGATAGATAGATAGATGATAGACAGATAGACAGATAGACAGCACAAAAGAATGAAACAGCTAATTAGTCCACACAGAAGTACAGAGTTCAATTCAACTCATTTCCATGAAGCAGATAATATACTGGAAGTCCTTCAAGTCCCAAGGACTGCTGGGTCCAAAGTCAAGGAAGCAGACAGCTGAGTCTTCCTTGCATAAGGCAGGCAGTCCAGCAACAGGTAACAAACAGCAGGGCAAATCACCAATAGTAAAGAGCTCAGGAGCTTGGCAAAGCAGGCTCAGATGGGATATTAACCTCAAGTAATCAAGACAGGATTCAACAGCCTCAATCTCAAGCAAAGTATTCACCAGCAGGGTGGTGAAGCAGGTCTCAGAGGAACCACAAGCTCTAATGACACAATCCATGGGTTGGCTGTCCCACAGGTAGTGTAGCTCACAAGTTGAGGCAGGGAACCAGCTAAAGCAGCAGCACACTGGCCTGATCACCAGAGAGCAAGAGAGAGAGAGGGGTGGACCTTGCCAAGCCACTTATCTCTCTGCCCTCTAAACTGCGAATTTATTAATCCCACATGTTCCTGTTAGCCCGGTTGGCACAATAAACCTACCTACTACCACAGCATCTCATCAAGGCCTTCCTCTTTTTCACGACCCCTCTACTTTATCAAGCATGATATCTTTCTCCAAGGACTGGTCTCTCCGGAAAATGTATCCAAAGTATGTCAAATGAAGTCTTGCCATCCTTATCTATAAGGAGCATTCTTGTCTTAATTCATCCAATAAGGATCAATTTCTCCTTTTAATCGTCCATGGTAGTTTTAATCTCCAGCACCACAATAGAGATGCATTGATTCTTCTATGGTCTTCCTTTTTCAATAATCAACTTTCACATTGATATGATGCAATGGAGAATATCATGCCTTGGATCAGATGCACTTTAGTCTTCAAAATAACATCCTTGCTCTTGTTCAGCAGATTTACCTAATGCCATACATCTTTTGATATCTTGATAACTACTTCCAAGAGCATTGATTATGGATCTAAGGAAGAAAAAAATTTTAACAACTCAACGTTTTCTCCATTTACCATAATGTTACCTATTGGTTCATTGTGAGGATTTTGGTCTTCCTAGCATTGAGTTGTAATCCATCCTGAAGGTTACATGTACTCTTTGATCTTTATCAACAACTAATTCAATTACTGCTCATTTGCACCAGGCAAAATTATGTCATCCGCATACCACAGGTAGTTAATCACCTTTCCTGCAATCCTGATAGTGTTTTTAATCATATAATAGATAGCAATCTGCTTAGCAGATAGATGGAACAACTATGGTGGGAGGACACAACCCTGACACACTCCTTTCCTGATTTTAAAGCATGTGGTATTCCCTTGTTGTGTTCATAAAATTGCCTCTTGATCTATGTATAGGTTCTGAGTAAGCATAAAGAACTGTTCTGGAAAAAGAAAAAGAATTGTTCTGGTACTCCCATTCTTCTCAAGGTTGTCCACAGTTTATTACGGTCTGCACAGTCAAATGCCTTTGTATAGTCAATGAAAAGCAGGTGAACATTATTCTAGTATTCTCTGCCTTTAGTCAAGATCCATCTGACATCAGCAATGGTAATCTTTGTTCCACGTTCTATTGTGAATTTGGCTGAATTTCTAGCAGCTTCCTCTCAAAGCTGGAACTATTGTTGAATAATCTTAAGTAAAATTTTACTTGTGACTATATCAGTGATGTAGTTTTATAAGTTGAACATTCTTTTGGGTAACTTTTCTTTTGAATGGTTGGATAGCTGTCTTCCAAATTTTCTGGCATAGACACGTAGGTGTTTCCAGTGCTTCTTCAGCTTTCTGAAACATTCTATGGGTATTCTGTTGATTCCTGGAGTCTTGTTTTTAGTTAATGCATTAAGTGCAGCTTGAACTTCTTCAGCAATGTTTCTTGCTCATATGCTACCCCCCCTGAAATGGTGCACAGTTGACTAGTTCATTTTCTACAGTGACTCTGTGTATTCTTTCAATATTATCTTGATGGTTCCTACAACATTCACTATTTTGCCTATAGAATCTTTCAAAATTGCAATCGCAATTTGTGGCTTGAGGATTTTTTTTTTTTTAGTTCTTTCAGTTTCACATATACTGAGCTGTTCTTCCCTTTGGGTTCTCTTATTTTGTTAATCATTTTATTGGGGGCTCATACAACTCTTATCATAATCATTACATACAGCAATTGTATGCAGACCACATTTGCACATTTGTTGCCATCATCATTCTCAAAACATTGTCCTCTACTTAGGCCGCCTGTATCATCGCCCCACATTTCCCCTCCCTCCCCACTCCCCCTTCCCCATGAACCCTTAATAATTTACAAATTAACATTATTTTGTCATATCGTACACTGCCCAATGTGTCCCTTCACCCACTCCCCTGTTTTCCATTCCCCAGGGAGGATATTATATGTAGATCCCTGCAATTGGTTCCCTCTTTCTACTCCACCTTCCCTCCACCCTTCCGGTATACCCACTCTCACCACTGATCCTGAAGGGATCATCTGTCCTAAATTCCCCAGGTTTCCAGCTCCAGTGTACATCTCCTGGTCTAGCTGGATTTGTAAGTTAGAATAAGGATCATGATAGTGGGTGGAAGGAAGCATTTAAGAACTTGAGAAAAGTTGGATATTTCATTGTTGCCACACTGTGCCCTAACTGGCTTGTCTCCTGCCTGCGACCCTTCTGTAAGGGGATGTCGCTTGACCTGTTGCTGGACTTTGGTCCATCAATCTGTACTCCCCCTCACTTATAATGATATAATTTTTAGTTATTTGATGCCTGATACCTGATTCCTTCAACACCTCATCGTCACACTGGCTGATGTGCTTCTTCCATGCGGGCTTTGTTGCTTCTGAGCTAGATGACTGCTTGGTTGCTTTCAAGCTTTTAAGACCCTGAATGCTCTATCTTTTGATATCCAGGCCCAATCAGCTTTCTTCACCACATTTGCTTATGCACACATTTGTCATCAGCAATCCTATCAGGAAGGCGAGAACACAATGTTATGATTTTTAGTTCTTTGAAGCCTGAAAACTGATTCCTCTGTCACCTCGTGGTATCACAAGCTGGAATGCTTCTTTCATGTGGGCCTTGTTCCTTCTGAGCTGGATGGCCTCTTGTTTGCTTTCAAGCCTTTAAGATCCCAGATGCTATATCAGCTTTCTTAGTCACTTTTGTTTATGCACACATTTGTCTTCAGTCATTGTGTCAGGATGGTGAGCAACATGGAATGCCAATATAATGGAACAGAATGTTCTTGCATTGCACAGGAACTTCAGTGGAAGTCCAATGCCCATCTGCTTTCTTATTACTATGTGTTCTCTAATTCTGTGTCCTTGCACAATAATATTTGGCATTGTCTTCTTGAGCTGCCCTTTGAAATTTTCTATTCGACTCCTTGACTTCATCCTTTCTTCATCTTCATACTTTCTTCCATTTGTTTTAACTACTATACGATGAAAAGCAAATTCCAGATTCTCTTCTGACATCCACTTTGAGCTTTTCTTTTTTTTCCCCGTTCTTTTATTGGCCTTTTGCTTTCTTCGTGAATGAAGGTCTTGATGTGCTCAGAGTCTTAACATCCAGTTATCTTTCAAATATCACGTACAGGGCTTTTCCTGCATTAATCATCCCTTACCATCTCTAAAACACATAATGGATTCGGCCAATGGATTTACACTAGTAAATTAGCCCATGTTTCATTGTTCACAAAATGAGTGTTAACATTGAAGCTATGCTGAAGAGAAAAATAATGATGCTTCCTTCATAAAAAAATGATGGCTTAGAATTTTAATCATTTAATCATTTAATATCATCTAGCTCCATTTGATAGATTGAGGCTTTCTTTTTCTTAATACCACTGTACAACATATTATTAAATTGATTTTAAAATAATCAAATCTTGGTACACGAAAGGACTAGTTCACATTTATAAATAATATATATATAAAAATCAGAGTCCTAGTCAAGTTACTGATTTCTTACACTTTGAAGTGTTATATTTCATGAACTCTAACATGCCATAAGATGTCTAAATTCAAAAAAAGATGTCTAGATTCATGGGGGGGGGGGGCATTGCAATGTAAGCTACAAGAAAATTTGTATCTTACTTGTAAGATGTATCCTATTTCCAAACTGTACAAGTGTGGAAGAGAAAGTCTATCTTATTAACAAAGGAGTAGGATTGTGCAAGATTTAGTTGTTTCCATTATAGACTAGGCAGAGGTATTATTCATTTGATTCATATTCTGTTCTCTAACATTTGAAAGGAACTGACAAGTTCATGGGCATAACCAAAGCTTAACCTCCAAAGAGTACAATTAGAAAATGAGTGGTGTGCTGGAACTTGCTTGTACCATAGTGTGTAAGCAGATTGTGAAATCTTTCAGAATGTTGTGAGCCTGTTGCTGCAGCCCTATTAAAGCATTCAAGTCATGTAAACATGCAAATAGAGTCTTTCTCTAAAAAAGTCCATAATTACTCAGCTTATTTTACTATTTTCTTATGCTCTTAAAATGGGCATAATGGGTTAAGCAGTAGACTGCTAACTTCAAGGTCAGGACTTCAAAAGATAAGGGTGACTGGGCCTGTAAAGGCTGGTGATTTCTGCAATTCTATAGAGCACCTTCTACTCTGCTTTGAAGCATCTCTATCACTTAAAATCAACCCAGCTACAGTGAGCTTGGGTTGGTTTGGGAAATGCTCTTAAAATTATGTATACTTATTCCCTCTGTACAATGGTAAGCTAATATACTACATCTTTCCTCAATTGTGCATTCCCTGAAGCCACAATGATCCTTTGAACTCAGTCATGCTGCAGATGTTTGCACCATGGAAATTGACATGCATTATGAATCTGGGCTTCCCCTCCCCCAGGGGCCCCTGTGGCTAAACAGGCACACCACTGCCAACAATAACAAAACCCAACACCAATCTCGCTCACTGCCATGGACTTGCTTCAGACTCCTGGAGACCCTGTGGGACAGAGTAGAACTGCTTCTTTGGGCTTCTGAGACTTTAAATTTTTAACAGAACAGAACCTCATCTTTCTCCTGCAGAGTTCGAACTGCCGACATTAACTGTTCAATGAATCACCCACGGAGCTATTAAGATTCTTTACAATAAAAAAGAGTTGTACAGTATTTGGCTTTAAAATTGTTTCATTAGCTACCGATTATATATATGTATGTGTGTGTATATATATATATATATATATATATATATATGTATACATACAGATAAAAGCAGTGGGTTACAGAAGGAAGAAGGATCAGAAAGATGCAAAGAAAGAAATCTAACTAGTGACCTTAAAATAAACTAAAAAGCCTAAAATTTTGATAGCAATTATATTACCTGAATTGAAGGGAAGGAATTCTTTAGTCCTTCGGCGTTGAAATATCAGTACTCAAATACTTAAATGACCTTGACTAATCAAGTGTACTGTCATATATTGTAATTTTTTTAGCATATGGAAACTCTAATTTCAGTAAGATTACATTTTATCCATAGCTTCCCCCTTAAATGAGAGCTAATATTACTATCATTTTTCAATGACAGCAACCTGGCATGATTTTGACTATATAATGCTGTCCTCAGAATGACCGACTTCATTGACAATGTAGTGAAACCCAATTAAGTCAAATAAAATATGTATGCTTACCTAAACACTGATAGCTGAAGCAACAATTTTTAAAGTTTTTTCTCCTCTTTTATGAAGAGTAATATTGAATGGTCTTAGTAAAAAGTAACAACCCAAAAAGTACCCTTCTAATATCATGAAATGCCAAAGAATGCTCACTGCCCTTTGGCTCATATCTAAAGATTTAGGTAACCTGAGGAGGTTTATTTATGAGAATTCATGTAAATCCTATTAGACTCTTCCTAATACCCAGTGGCACTTTAGAGCTAATATATTTTATTTTATTTGCATTTGCATAATACAATTTGATAGTCTCATATTGTATAATCTCATTTCTCTCAGTTCATTTTTTAAAGAAAAAGAATTGCTCAGTCTTATGTGAACCAAACTCAAATAACTTGCAAAGAATGTGTTGCCATGGCTATACAAAAGAAGTCAGACCGTATCACGAATAGGGACGTTGAAAAGTATGGTTTCCACCCTGAATATATCACGCAATCTTTTGGTTACAGAAATTTATGAAACTCAGATAGAATCCAACTTTTATCCAAGGAGCTGGGAGAAATATTCCCTTTTTAACTTTTAAAAAAATAAAATGTATACTTTAGAATTCACAGCTATTAAAATGTAGGGATATTAAGTGGTGTGGTGATTACCAGTTGAGCTGCTTACTTTACAGTCACCAGTTGGAAGCCCCTGGAGAAAGACAGCGTTTCAAAGAGTGACAGTCTGAGAAACCCACAGGGCAGTTTGACCGTGGTGTATAGGGTCACTGTGACTCAGCATCAACTTGATGGCAGTGATTTTGTTTGCTTGCTTTGTTTTGTTATTTAGTGTTTTACAATTTCCTGATAAAAAATTCCATTAACCTTCTTAATGTAATTGAATTGTCCACTAGGAATTAGTTCTAACCATAGACTCATGAAAGCATGGGTTTTCCCATAAGAACAAAGAGAAACATAAGTATGATCAAGCATGGTCATTTCAGAATACGTTGGCCCGTTCTCCGTTGCTGGGACAACGATTCTTGGGTGAAACAGGGATGGGAAAAAGATCTAGGAAATGACACAGAGACAACATTGTGAATGGCCATGCCTATACTATGATAAGAATGTTGACTATCTAATCTAACGTATCCAAGAGTCACAAAACATTATTTTTACAAGGATGTTAGGTGAAACCTAGCAGTTTATAACAGCTGTTAGATTACAACAGAAGGAAACACTCACAGGTCCTGCACCATTTCCAAAATAGTTCTTAGACTTCAACCCATTATTGTACTCAGACTACAATAATCCATCTCATCAATGGTCTGCATTTTTTCATGCTGATTGATCTGAATATTAAGTGAATCCCAGATGGAGAAGAAAGAAAAGCTAGAAGCAGAAGTTGCATTTAATGATATAATGGTTAGAAGTTTTCCAAGTTTGATGAAAAATCTAATGTACACTTTATATTTAATTTTACTTAATTTTTTAAATTTTATTTATTTATATTTATTTTAACAAATCATTTAAATGGGAGCTCTTACAGCTCTTATAACAATCCATACATCAATTTTTTCAAGCACATTTGTACATATGTTGTCATCATCATTTCCAAAACATTTTCTTTCTACTGAGCCCTTGGTAGAAGGGCTCCACTTTATCCCTCTCTCTCCCATCCCCTCCCGCCTCATGAACACTTGATAGTTTCTAAGTTATTTTTATTTTCATATTTTACACCAACTGCAGCCTCCCTTCCCACCCCCCATGTACACATCAGACAAGTTCAATTAACCCCAAATAAAGTAAATCAAAAGATGTGGTGGATACATGATTTCAGCTCAACTTGAAGATATATAAAAGTGTAGGGGTGGTATCCACCCTGTCAAGCAGGTCACAGCCTGGTGGTGCCTTCTTGAAGGTGTGGCTTTATTTTAAGGAGGGTTCTGGGAATGTCCCTCACTCTATGTTCCCTCCCCTGCGCTGGTGACCTGGAGAGCTAGCTGAGCCATTCTGTGTTTACATGGCCCTTGGATCCACACAACTTTGCACCTACCAGCCCTTGATCTTCCTGCCCTCTGTATCATTGCATGTTGTTGTATGAGTCTGAAGAGGGTCTTTTAGACTAGCATCAGACTTATGAACTTGAGGCGGACTGGACTGGGATGCTTTCTTGATATATAGTTATTTCTTTATATAAACTCTTTCTTGCACATGTAATAGGTATCTCTTAATTTTGTTTCTGTAATCAGCCCAGCTTAATACATTGGCTTTTTTTTTTGGTGGGGGGGGGCATCATTGCCCTCTTATGGGAGTAGGAGGCCCAGTCTTGCTCCTGGAGAGCTGCTGCTGGATTTGAACCACCAATCTAATGGGCCGCAGTCCCGCACACAATCACTACGCCACTGGGGCTCAGCCCAATACACTGGCTTTTTAAAAGAATTGTTTCCATTCTTACTTACGTTCCCATCACACCAAAATAATGCAATATGCTGCTATCAGAAGTAACACAGCCAACAATAATTCTTATTTTGGGAGGAGAGTCTAGTTTGGGGTAATTCAGTCAATAACATAGACAAGGGTTGGGAAGGGAAATGAGTTAGTGTGAACCATTTATCATCAACACCTCACCACCATGAATAGTGTCGTTCCCAAGCCCTGAGTTTATGTTAGTTTCACATCTGGTTCACTAACAGTTATTTGAGTTCATTTAAGATCAATGGACTCCTAGCTGAATCGAGTTTGGGCTGCGCTGTTTAGATCTGTATTCGAATTCCCCTTGTACTCTGAGATGGACTAAATATTTTGTTCCTTGATTTAAGGTAGACTGCTTAATGAATGCCAAATCTGACACCCAGTTCTTTTAGGCCAATACAGTTAACATTTTAAAAATATGTTTTGTTGCCTTTAGATACTGAATAGACTGTTCTAGCTTTCTTTAATTGCCTCTACTCTCCCTTATACCAGATTTCATCCATTTATTTGTTTTCTCCGGGCTCCCAGAGGGGTTTAGTTTGTGACTTCATAAGTCAGACAAGCTACTTTATAAAAATGTAAGCTTTTCACTTCAAAATCAATACTTTCCTAATCTTAAATATGTGATGAGGAATACAGGAAAAGGGTAGTCCATGTCTCAGAACAAATGTAATGACTTTATTTTATTGTCTCCTCTGCAAAGATATTGTTTCTATCAGGCCTATATGAGACTTAAGAACAGTGGCATGAGTCAGGGTTATCCAGGTAATGGCTATAAGGAAGCTAATGGCCTTTGTCTCAGGCCTTATGGGCTGCCTGAGGTTTGGGGTTAAATGAAACCTTGCCATCCATTTGTGACTCTGTCACTTTCTGACTGCTACAGGTTAGGTCACACTAGTCCCAGTGGTCTGTCAACACAGCAATACTCCTGACTAACAAATCAAGAGTACTCTTTATGCTTGCCTTATTTCTGGGTAGTTACATAAATGGTTTCAGCAGCTATGTTCTGGGTTTTTTTTTTAAATGATGGGCCAATATAATGAAATTATTTAATATTAATAATGAAATCAATTACATATATAATTAATGTTATATATATATATATATATATCAACATTTGGATCCTACTGGCAGAATTCGATGAAGTTTCTGTTAAGATGTTATTAGCACTGAGTGGCATAAACAGAAGGAAAGAATATAAGTGCATGAAAGAAGAAGAGAGGTTAGCATGATATTGAACTTCGAGACCTAACGTACAAGTGAATCTCTTCCACACCCCTACCTGACTGCTGGCAAGAAGCTATCATTGTAAAGACAAATACATCCCTCTGATTCTAAAGAATTGGAAAACACTCTCTGCTCTTGGCAGAGAAGTTGCTCATCACCATCTGATAGCTCTGATTTCACAATGTTGATCCTCCAACAGGCTATGATGCTGTCTTAGTTGCATCTTCCCTATGGCAACTGACTGCACAACCGGTGCGATACACAGGCTTTTCATTGGATGATTCCCCAAAGTAGCTTGCCAGGCCTTGCTGCTGCCTCTGTCTCGAAGCTCTGCTGCACCCTGTTCAGTGGCACAGCGGCACGTCACAATTCCCCGTGGACCCACAAGGAGGGGCTATACTTTCCTCTAGTTGGCCAGAAAGTGAATCTGGGTCTCCTGTGTGTAAAGTGATACTTCAAAAGCCAAACCACCTCAGGAAGTTATTTATGACCATGTATTTCCCCTAAAAGTGAGAAATGTACAATTAGGTGAGGAGTTTTCCCTGGTTATGCCTAAGAGTCCTCAAATTCATGAGAGGTTTATGAAAAAGTGAATTATTGTCATTCTTGCCTACTCGGTATTGTAGGGGATGCACACCCATGCATACCTAGGCATACATTAAATGTGACTTTACATTTTTAATAATTTTGTTTTGTTTGTTTGTTTGTTTGTTTGTTTTTGAGGGGGACATCACTACCCTCTGGTGGGAATGGGAGGCCCAGCCTTGCTCCTGGAGAGATGCTGCTGGATTTGAACAGTCAACCCAGTGGGACACAGTCCCACACCCAACCACTATGCCACCGGGGCTCAGCCCCATTTTTTATAATTTTGGCTAATCCCCATTTCATCTCAATCTCAATCATTTCGGGGACCCCCACTCCCTTGTTTGCATCCAGTGTAGCGGTAGGAGTATGGAGTATCAAGACATGTGAACAGGAGAATGAGGATTTACTTTGAACTCTCACGTATTGCTATATACTCTGACCTCTCCCAGAGAATGTTTTTCAATTGGTAGGTTTCAGTCTATGACATCAATTTGATTGCATCTATTAGCAGGAAGCAATAACAAAGGGAATATAAGGCTGCATGACATATGCGCTTTATAAATGCTGTGTGTCTATTGGGCCATGATGTAAATGTTCCACTGCGTGTCTCAAACCAGAGCACTACATATGACTCCACAACTTAGTTAATGACTAAAAGGTTTATGTTCCCCCAGAGGTTCCTTGGCAGAAAAGTCTGAGGGAAGACAGTTGGTTTCAACTCCGAAAGATCCGATGTACAAGAGAACAGAACGTTGACCCATCCTTTCACTATGCTCATGACATTTCCTATGTTGCAGTGAGTCGCTGGGTCAACCCCTGCCATGGAGAGTCTTCCCTCTCTTCACTGGCCTTTACTTCAGGAGGGAGGAGGCTCTCCCCAGGGACCAAGTCCTCCTGATAAAAAGTATGATGTACTTGAGATGAGGTCTCACCACTCTAGCTGCTAAGATGCATTCTGGCTGAACTTCCACAATAGCTTTGTTCATTTTTCAGAAAATCTGAAATATATTCAGTTGTCTTGTCCATCTCTGTAATTGTAAGCAATAATTCCTCAATTTTCCTTATGCATTTTCAGCACATGGCATGGTTAAGAAGACCATAGTTTAGATCAGACAAACTTTAGCCCTCAAAATAACAACTTTTGTTCTTTAACATTTACAGAGATCTTTCACAGAAGATTTGCCCAATGCAATATGTTGTTTGATGTCCTGGATGCTGCTTCCATAAAAATTGATTGTGGATTCAAGTGAACTGAAATTCTTGAAAACTTCCATTTCTCTTCATTTATTATGATGTTGCTTTGTGGTACTATGGGGAGATTTGGGGGGTTTTTTTAATATTAAGGAGTAATCTGTTCTGAAGGCTGTAGACTCTGGTTTTCAAAAGCATGTGCTTCAAGTCTTCTTCACTTTCAGTAAGTAAGGTTGACACTCTACTTCTGAAAATCCACCATTTAAAACCCTAGGGAGAACTGACACATATTGTGTTAGTCTTGTTAGACTAGAGAAACATATTCATAAACATGCATATGTATATAAGAGAAAGATTGATATACAAGAACAATTGAACATTGAGAAAAACATCCCATCCCAGTCCAATCCAAGGTCATAAATCCAATATAAGCCCATATGTCCAATTTGTGAGCACTCTTCAGACTCACGAAGCACATGCAATGACACCAGGACAATCAGGCCAGTAGATGCACTCTTGTGTGTCCAGTGGCAGTAGAAACATCTCAGTGCTGGCAGGGGTCTCCCTGTGCCTCCTCCAGTTTCCAGAGCTGAGGGTCCATCAGCATGCTGCCTTGGGTCTTGTCAGTTGAGCAATATCTCCCAGGGATTCAGCCTTGTGTCTTGTCAGTAGAATGTCTCCGAGGGAATGAGAAGTGAGTCTCTCACATCCAAGATGGAAATACAGCTGGATTTCTCAGAATTCTCAGGAGAAAGCCATCCCCACATAGAAATCTCATTGGCTATCTCCAGATTGACAGGCTAGACTCCACCCTTACATTCTTAATCCTCAAACTGACACCAGATTAGGTGACTGCCACATACGTGTACTGACATCAACAGGACAGCAACTGGTATTGTGTCTTTAAATCTTGCATGGGCTCCATTGAGTCCCTCTGATGCCCAAACCTGTTGTTCATTGCTGCTAACATGCTGTCAAGTCAGTTCTGACCCATAGTGACCTCATGTACAACAGAAAGAAGCATGGACCTGGTCATGCATCATCCTCACAATTGTTGTGATGTTTTAGCCCTTTGTTTCGGCCACTGTGTCAAGCCATCTCCTTGAATGTCTTCCTCGTTTTTGCTGCCCTTATACTTTACCAAGCAAGATGTATTCTTCCAGGGACTGGTCTCACCTGATAACATGTTGAAAGTATGTAGCTGAAGTCTCACTGCATCCTCACTTCTTAGGAAGATTCTGGCCTCACTTCTTCCAAGAGAGATTTGTGTATATATATTTTTGGCAGCTCGTGGTGTTTTCAATGTTCGTCAGCAGCACCATAATTTATATGCATCGATCCTTCAGTATTCCTTATTCGATGTCCAATATCCATATGCATAAGAGGGTGATTCCAAATGCCATGACTTGGACCCGGTGCATCATAGTCTGTCAAGTGCCATACTTGCTCTTCCATTTTTAGGAAGTCTCGTGCAGAAGATTTCCCCGATGCAAGACATCATTTGTTTGCTTGACTGATGTTTCCATGAGTACTGCTTGTGGATCCAAGCAAGATGAAATCTTTGACAATTTCAATCTCTCCATTTATCACAGGGTTATCTATTAGTAGTGATGTTTTTTCATTAAATTGCAATCCATACAAAGTCTGCAGTCATGATTTTTAGCAGAAATGCTTCAATGTTGCGGGGAGGGGAAGGAGGACTGACCTCTTGATGAGGGGAAAAGAGATCTAAGATGCTCTTGGGAACATTAGGTGGAGAGGGTCTTTAGTGGCATGCAGCAGGTGAGCAGACGTGACCTGGGGCATATGGGGTGATACTGTAAACCCAGACTGGGACCCATAAAACACTGGGCAACTGAATCCTAGATATCCAGAGTGCATGGCAAGCTCCAAAGGATGCATCATTAAGACCCCATATGGGAATCCCTCAGAATGAACTGGACTCGACCTCAGACACATGTATATCCCAAGGCCTTCAGCTGGAAAACACATGGTGTTCCAGGAGGCAGATTCCAGCGGTACCAAGAATGGTGTATTATGTTAGTTGGATACACCGATACCTTGCACAGTGTATTAAGATATGCATTATTCCAGCAATCCTATGATAGTCACTCTGTTATATCATTATTATACATATTTATAACAGGGTGTATCTTAGAAGTGTGCAGCCACTCGGGTCATTGCTGTATTACTGGTTTATCTGTTTTGTGGAAAATGAAACCCAGAGATGGTGAGCTTTTAGGGAAATAATATAAAAAGGTTTGGGGGGAAGGGCAATATAAAGGGGTAGAGGAATAAGAAGGAGATGATGTCAAGAAAGCCCAGGAAGGAAACTGATATATATTGGAAACTGATTATGGAAGCAATTGTACAATCATGTTTGACAGGACTGAACTATGGAATGATATGACATATGTATTAACTCCCAAGGTACGGTGAATTTTAAAAAATAAAATAAAAAAGCATAGATCCAGTCTTGGGTTTGGGGCTTGAACAAAATCTTAGCCCTATCTTAAGAACAAGTAGTTTTTACATCATGGTCCTGATCAATACACATCTTCATGAAAAAGATCTCTGAAGATAAGGGTACTACAGCAAACTGTGGTGAAGAAAGCAGATGGTGCCCCTACTATCAATTGAAATAGTGATTTTTTTTTGGGGGGGGGGGGACGTTTAAAGTCTTGTATTTAAACCAGCAGCTATCTGAGCGTGGAGTCAATTAAGTCCACATGGAAGAAGCTCACCAGCTTGTGTATTCCAAAGCAGACGATTATAATATTTGAGTACTGTGAAGAGAACAGTATCAGAGCTAAAATTATGAACACCCATTTCAAGAAAGCTATGGAGGAGAGTGGGAGGAAAACCAAAGCCATATGCAGACTGAGCCTCTGGCAGATCAGATCTAGCCAAAGGAAGAGACTCAAACGGCCTTGCTATCAGGCAGAGACCATTGTCATCTTGATCGTGTTGGATCAAACTTGACACTTACAGACACAAATTGAATTTGTACTGGGTGAAGGCATCTCTTTATTTGTTCCATGACAGGAATTTCCTCCTTGCCTTTTTGAATGTTTGGGAGTCTTTTACTTCATACACATTATTTGTATTTTTGTCTTTATGCTATTACGATTTTAGTCTTGCCACCTTAGAACGATTTTGCTTTTATTCTTTTCTACTGGGTCGGCTGTGATGCACAGGAGGAGTGGATGCATAATTAGAACAACTGATACAAGGGGTTATAGTGAATGCAGGGCTGAAGGAGGGCAATGTGGAGGGAAAAGGGATTGGGGGAGTAAATAATGAAGGCACAAAAGGAGAGGGAACACAAAAACTGACTGTGATTACACAACTCATGTTAAAGGCCATTTACTCAATGGGGGGAATGCTCTGAGATTGGTGTGTTGGTATCTATTCAATGCCTCTTGATATGATTGAAGGATTGAAATGTATAATATGTAAATTATGTACCAATAAAACTGTTGGAAGTAAAGAAAATTCTTCAAATATTCACTTTCAGGAGGATGATGTCATCAACATGTCAAAGTTTATCAAAAAAAACTCTTCTTCATATAATCCAGTTTCTCAGGTTACTTGCTCAGCATATAGATTTAATAAGTATGGTGAGAGGCTATCACACTGATGCACATATTTGCTGATTTAAAACATTCAGTATTACATTGTTCTGTTTGAACAACTTCCTCTTGGTCCCCTTATTGCCATGCATTCACTTCATGAATATTCACACAACTGAATGTCTTTGCATAGTCAAAAAAACAAAAATAAACATCTTTCTGATACTCTCTGCTTCAACCAAGACCTGTCCAATGTCAGCAATTACATATCTCGTGCCATGTCCACTTGTGAATCTGGCTTAGATTTCTGTCACCTCCCAGTCACTGTACTGCTGCAACCACGCTGAATCATTGTTAGCAAAATTTGGCTTGCATATATGTGTCAGGCTAGGTTGTATAGAGAAACAAATCCGTGCCACTCATCTATGTACAAGAAAGAGCTTTATATCAAGAAAAACTTTATATCAAGAAGGCACCTCAGCCAAGTTCGATTCAAGTCCATAGTCCAATGCTAGTGAGTGAGGTATGTTCTCTTCAGACTCACAGAGTTGCAGGTCAATGGTGCCTACAAAAAATGAAGCATGAAGCAGAGAGATCATGGACCTGTGAGTGCAGAGTTGAAAGCATTGAAGTTCAGTGGAAAGATGGCAGGGAGCTGAGAGACCTCAGGTTTGGCCCACCAGCATGGGGCTATGCCTAGAGGCAGACACAGAGTCCAGTGAAGTCCCAGTAAAGAAGGGGGTGGAGTGGCAGAGAGGAATTGAATCTATTTAATCTTGGTTTCATACAAAAGGTCACATCCCCAAGGAAATATCACCAACCTACAACTTGATTGACTATTTGAACATGTTGCTTTGACATCATCCCCAATCACGTAATATTAATGATATTGTTCAATAATTTCCACAATCTGTTGGGTCACATTTTTTCAGAATGGATTCAAATACAAATCTATTCCAGTCAGTTGGCCTAAGTACTCTCCTCCAAATTTCTTAGCACAGATGAGTGAGTGCTTCCAGTGCCTTAACAGCTTATTGAAATATTTCCATGGATATTCCATCAATTCCTGGAACCTTGTTTTTGGTCAATGCCTTCAGTGCAACATAAACCTCTTCCTTGATTCTTGATCATATGCTACCTGTTGAAATGGTTGATTGTCGAGCAGTCCTCTTCTGTACATTGACTCTATGTATACCTTCCTCTTCTTTTGATGCTTCCAGCACTGGTCAATATCTTGTCAATAGAATCTTTCATTATTACAACCCCATGTTTAATTTTTTTTCTTCAGTTCTTTCAGCTTGAGATATGCTGAACATGTTCTCCCTTTGTGGTTTTCTACTTTCAGGTTTTTTCCCATTTTATTATAATGTTTTACTTTTTCCTCTTGAACCTACCCTTTGAAAATTCCTATTCAGCTCTCTGAATTTCTGCTCATCATTTCTCCAATTTATTTTAGCTGCTCTACAAATGAGATCAAGCTCAGAGTCTCATAATAAACACCTTGGTCTTTTCTCTCTTATCTCTTTAAGGACCTTTTGCTTTCTTTATGTATGATATTCTTTTGGGGGGCTCTTACAGCTCTTAGAACAATTCCTCATCAATGATATCAAGTACATTTGTAAATATACTGCCATCACCATTTCCAAAATATTTTCTTTTTATTTGATCTCTTGGTATCGGGTCCTGTTTTTCCCATGCCCCCTCCACCCTTGATAATTTATAAATTATTTTTGTTTTCCTATTTTACACAGTCCATTGTCCCCCTTCACCTACATTTCTGTTGTTTGTTCCCCTGGGCAGGGCAGAGAGGTCCTGTGCATCAATCATTACAATCAGTTCCCCGTTTTCTCTCCATCCCCTCCACCTTCCCCCTCCCCCCTTAGCATGATATCAATACTCTTATTATTGGTCTTAAGGAGTTCATCTCTCCTGGATTCTGTGTATCAAGAGCTCTTATCAGTACCAGTGTACACGCTCTGATCTAGGAGATTTAAGAGATAGAACTAGGGTCATGAGAGTGGGTGGGGGGAGCAACAAAGAACAAGAGAAATGTGTGTTCTGTCGGTATCATACTGCAAATGGGGTGGCTCATCCCTTCCTTGTGACCCTTCTGTGAGGGGAGGGCCTGTTGTCTACACATGGGCTTTGGCATCTCAATTGCATCAACACCTATTGATCACATGGGTTAGTGTGCTTCTTCCATGTGGGCTTTGTTGCTTCCCTGCTATATGATCACTTGTTTCACTTCAAACCTTTAAGACTCCAGATGCTGTATCTTGTAATAGTGAAGGAACCACCAGCTTCCTTCACCATATTAGCTTATTTTTGTCTTCAGCGATCTTATCAGAAAGGTGGGCATCACAGAAAACCAGGCTATTAGAACAAACTGTTCTTGCATTGAGGAAGGACTTAAACAGAGGCCCAGTATCTGTCTTCTGCCTTAGTACTTAACCTATAAATGCACATAGACCTATATCCCTATCATTGTATATTAACATAGTTACATATGTACATATTTGTGTTTATACCTCAATAAATATTTTTTGTCTCCTAGTTCTTTCCTCTATTTCCTTTTACTTCCCACTGGCTCCACTATCATACTTGACCTTCATTCACCTCTCTGCTACTTTGCATTTGATTGAACTCCATCAGGCATTGTATGCCCTCCTCACCACAGATTTAAGATCTCTTGCTGTTCCCCTGTCACTGGGTTTATTGGTACAGTCCTCCTTTTCCCCCACCTTCTACTCTCCCCTGCCCACCTTTTCACTGACACCCACCTCCCAAGCACCAGTCCATTGTTTTCTCCTAAGTTTGATACTACTGCTGGCATCCCACAGCTAGTTAGGTCTTCTGATATTAATGTCCAATTAGCCAGATAAATTCTTAAGATGTTTTCAAAATTCAGGTGGGAGTTAATTTCCAATCTTCCCTTCCAGCACAGGTTCTTTGATTTAGGATGAACTGTTAAAACTTTCTTTCTCCACTCAAACTTTCCCCTCTTCCAAGTTCTTGAGAAGCTATACCAAATTTGGGAGAAGAAAAGTTTCTTTGGTCAATTATAGATTTTTTTTAAACTGGCTGCCCATGGTATAAGTTCATGCCATTTGTGCACTTCAATGTTCTAGCTTGTTAAATCTTTCCAACTGCCCAGATTCTTCAAATTCAAAGCATTTTTCTCTTAAAATTATTGTTTCTCCCTTGCATTTATAAGTCTGCTTTTAAAACTAGAAGTCAACAAGCGACTGATTATTCTATTCATCTCCTATCACAATCCTTCTCAAAGTAATGAATATCTCAACCTCTTACTTTAGTTTTAATAGGGAAAAGATTATAAGGTAAGAGAAATTTCCAGGCACACATAACATCTCAATTAACATTACATAATACTACTTTTCAAGAATGTACTTAATTATCAAAGTTTAAATATAAACATTTTTAAAAGATAAATTAATGCAGAATTCAAAGATACATCTAATTTAAATGAAATCATTTCACAATAGTATTTATAGTTACATAATGCTATTTTAACATCCTGTTTTATTCAAAAAATTCTGAAATAGAAAAATTCTTTTGACCCAAATTGAAAATTTATATAGTATTTTATACTTCAATTTAATTTTGCAAAAAAAGTGTGGCAACAAAAAAAAATTGGCAATAATTTTCTACTTCATTTCATCTTAAATTGGAGTATATAAGTTTAAAACAATGCCAAAATTACTGTTACCAAATTCTCACTGCATGCATACCATCTGAAAATATCAAAAATAATTTGAATCTACTGGAATTTATGTTCAATAAGAATTCTATACAATCTAACCTATTAGACCTAGCTGATTGGAAACTAGGTTTAGTTTCTTTCCAAATAGATTATTCTTTCATGGAGAAAAACCCAAAAACTATCCACCGTTTTTCTGCCACAGCACATCAATCATGTTTTGGGTACTTGCATCAGAATTGTATAAAAAAAATTTGCACTTCTATTTTCAGTCGCTATTATGCCGTAACTTTTTTCACATATGTATGAAATATGTCACATTCTATTGATCAAATAATGTGTTGAGTGGTAGTGTAGGAACTGGCCCAAATCAATAACTCTGGAAAGACGTTAGATGTGATAAAAGCCCTGAGAAGGTTAATCAATTGTCAAGACACTCTGAACTGGTAAAACAAGTTGGAGATTTATTCAGGCTGGTGGAAAATTTAGTCTTGAATTATGTGGGCTTTGAATTATGGGTGGCTTTCAGAATAGCATCTTTTGCATAAAATGCAAATGCTAGTACTTGAACTACGCAGAACTGTGGCCATAAGTACTGCAGAACTGGGAATTATTCTGATGCCGGTGATTTCCCACACACTACTATTGCAGTGATTCAAATCACCACAGTTTTAGCTCTATTCTTTGTAAATGCTTCTCCCTGCCAACATGATTTATCAAGAGTTGGGAAGTGATTGCAGCCATTTCATGTGGCCATACATTGTTTTCTTGTGATGACTGTGACAGTTTTTACCATTTAAAAGGCCGATGCATAACAGTTTTGTAAATTTGCTTTTCCCACTCAAAAATGTGTGAAGACCTTCTGAGTTACAGCCCTTTGTTCTTCATATATACCTCTAGAGTCCTTTCTAGACTCATATTCTCTAAGGTCCATATTTGTGTCAGTCAACGTCCAATTAAAAACCACCCAAACCTGGGGCTGAACTCCGGTGGCGTAAGTGGTTGAGTGCGGGACTGCAGCCCGCGGGCTTGGCGGTTCAAATCCAACGGCGGCTCTCAGGAGCGGCACTGGGTAGCGCCCACCACCACCAGAGGCAGTGATGCCCCCCCCCCCCCCCCCCCAAAAAAATAAAAACCACGCAAACCCACTGCCATTATGTGCATTCTGACTCCTCGGAAACTTTCACAGGGTTTCTGAGGCTGTGAACCTTTGCAGGAGTCGATGGCCTCATCTCTCCTCCTGCAGAGAAAATGATAGATCTGAACTGTGAAGCATTAGGTTAGCAGCCCGGCATCCAACACACAGCACAATATCCAATTAGGAAAACAAAAAGCTTTCCACATATTTAAAATAGAGGCAATTTAATACAGGCATGAGGGTCAAGGAGATGAGTCCAGAAGATGATTCAAAGACAAGCCGAAACAAACGGCTACTCTTCTACAGCTAGACAGTTCAGGACAAGGAGTGTGTTTCCAAAACCTGTGCACTGAGATGTCCTTCCAAAACAGCTGCCCGGGTATAGTGGAGTCACAGAAAAGAAGCAAATAATTCCAGAAACGTCATCAAAAGAGAGAACCCAAGGGCCATGGAGCTGATTCTGACGTATGATAACCCTCTTGTGTCAGATAGAACGCTGCTCTATAAAGTTTTTAATGGTTGACTTTTCAGGAGGAAATCAATAGGCCTTTCTTAAAAGTCTGGGTGGACTTGAACTTCTACCCTTGACAACTTCTTTCCTCCAACCCACTCATCTCCTGTCAAGGCAGAAGAAGCTTAAGAAAAGAATCCTGGGTAGGGGAAAGAAAAGAAGCAAAAAGGACCTGGGTACTGAGGGAACAGGGCACTAATCTACCCATGGAGACAGTATTGTTTATGTCTCCACAGGAAAGAGAGCGAGTGATTGGGCTTCATCCTGGGAAGACAAACCTTGAGGGCAACATATCGCATGAAGCAGTGACCTAACAGAGGGATCTGCGGGGCCGGCCCTCCCCAGAAGATTGACCGTACTGTGGACAGGCCCAAGAACAGTGGCAGGCCTACTCAGCAAGGGAGCAAGGTGAATGAGTGAGTGAGTGAGTGAACTGCATCCTGCCTCACCAAGCCCCGAAAATGACACCCCTCCTCAGAGTAGTCAAGGGACACAGAGGACTGTAGGACTGGCCCCACCATGAGAGAAGACATCTCACTGACGAAGCGCTGTAGGTGGCAGCACTGGAGACACAGTGCAGGAATGGTGGCCGCTCTGACCGCCAAACACCAGGGCAAAACACAAAGGGAGCACAGCAGAGCAGCAAGGGGAGCAAAGCAACAAATCCCTGAGGAATCTCAAAATTGAAACTTCAGACTGGAGGGCAAAGCTCGGCACCTCATCAGACTCTCGATCTTCTAGAAACATACATAGGCGTCAGCAGACAGACCTGAAATTACTCATAGGGCTCCCCCCTTTTTTCTTTCTTTCTTCTCCCTTTTTTTTTTTCATGTCTATCTATATCAGGTAGGCAACATAAACATTACTGAGGAGAAAACCAGGAGGTGGGGGAAAGGGAGGGGAGAACCAACAAACCCGGGGAAAAGGAAACAAAAGGTCTAACATCGATGGGGGGAGAATGTAGAAAGCCTGGTGGGCTTTACATCAATTGTGATGTAGCCAGAGGAATGCCTGAGAGCTGGATGAAGGTCAAAATTGATAGTGGGACAGGAGGAAAGTAAAAGGAAATAAAGAACTTGGAGGCAAAAGACAATTATAGAAGTACAAAAACAGACATGGATATACGTAATTTATATAAGTATAGAGGTAGCAAATGGACATTGGGCCTCTATTCAAGTCCTCCTTCAATGCAAGAACACTTTGTCCTAATAACCTGGAATTCTGTGATGCTCACCTTCCCAACATGATCGCCTAAGTCAAAATGGGAGTATCTGCAAATGTGATGAAGAAAATTGCTGGCTTGAAGTGAAGCAAGGGGCCATCTAGAGGGAACCAAATAAGCCCACAAGGAAGAAGCACTCCATATGATCACGAGGTGTCGATGGGATCAGTATCAGGCATCAGAAGACCCCCAAACAAATAATCATATCAATGCAAACAAAGGGGGTCAGTGTGGAGACCCAAAGCCCATCTGTAGACAATTGGACATCCAACACAGAACGGTCACAAGGAAGAAACATGGCAGCTACAGGGTACAGTATAGCACTGATGAAACACTCAATATTCTTCTGGATCTTGAATGCTTCCTCTCCCGCCCATCTCTTTCCCCTTGCCCACTATCTGGAACCCAGTTCTACCTTACAAATCCAACTGGTACAGATATGCTCCCTCCCTCGCTCGACACAGGGAATCCAGGATAGATAAACCCCTCAATAAGAAATAGCCAGCACTCCAGGAGCAAGGCTGGGTAGCTTCCACGACCACCAGAAGACAGTGATGCCAAACAAACAAAATAATCGGAGGAGTAATACCATGAGGATAAAGGGATAAGTGGGGGGAAGAAGTGAGAAAAAGGGAAACCAATCACAATGATGGATATATTACACACCCACGCCCCCCCCCCAACTCACCCCACACACACACACCACACTGGAGGAGGACAAACAACAGAAACAGGGTTGAAGGGAGACAGCAGATGGTGCAAGATTTGAAAATAATAATAATTTATCACTTATCAAGGGGTTGTGAGGGTGGAAGTGTAGGGGAGGGAGGGAGGGAGACAAAAGGAGCTAGTACCAAAGGTTCAAGTAGAAAGGAAATGTTTTGGAAATGGGATAGCAACATATAAACAAATATGTTTGATACAATTGATGCATGGATTGTTATAAGAGCTGTAAGAGCCCCCAATAAAATGATTTATATAAAAAAAGAAAGAAATGAAAGCTATCCTTTGAAAAACATCAATCTTCTTCAAGGCAGAGCAGAGGAAAGAAAAAATTAGCATAATCCTCAGCACAGTATGACCTCTCTTTTTTCTTTTTAATTATGTTACAATAAATGCCTCCCTTTCTTGGTAACTATATGCATGCTAAATGAAATTTGTGTTGAATTCCTTCTGTAACTGTGCTAGTCTGGCTGGACTAGAGAAGCAAATTCATAAACATGCATATGTGTATAAGAATTTTATCTACAAGAGCAACTGTACATTAAGAAACCATCCCAACCCAGTCCAGTCCAAGGTCGTAAGTCTGATATTAGCCTATATGTTGATACCAATCTATAAAGTCCTCTTCACACTCATGAAATACATGCAATGATGCCAAATGTAGAACATCACAAGCCAGTGAGTAGAAGGTTTTGATGTCCAGTGGCGTTGTAAGCATCTCTGAGCTGGCAGAGGTCTCTCTGTGGCTTCTCAGGCTGCAGAGACCTGGCTGTATCTGTTCAGCTTGTCCAGCTCAGGGTACCAGGGTAGCTTCAAGTGGCTTCTCCGGAGGGATGTCTCACCGGAAGTCAGCCTTGTCAGTAGCATCTCCAAGCGAGTGTTGTCAGTGAAAGTCTCCAAGGAGTGAGAGAGTGTCTCCTGCTTCCAAGAAGGAAGTACCAGGCTTCCCAGAAATCTCAGGCCATGCCCACACAGAGATCCCATTGGCTATCTCCAGATTGACTCAGGCTAGACTCCACCCCTCCACTCTTACTCCTCAAATTGACACCAGATTAGGTGACTGCCACAGTTATATTTATCACATATGGTGTTCAAAGTCAGACTTATGAATAGACTTGCAGTTTCATATTCATTTATACCAGAAAATAACTTTAAATAATAGATGTTAACAGTATTTTAAACCTCTCTCTTTTATAGATATATTAACTTATTTTAAATGATAGCGGTAAACAGTATTTTGAACCTCTCTCTTTCATAGATGTATTACGTTACTTTAAGCAGTGGGACTCTGACCTAAAATATTTTTAAATACTCTAGCAATATACTAAACTTCATATGATTGCTTCCTTTTTAATAAGGATCATCTGCCACTAAGTCTTATATCGCTGTAAAGCCAATTAGCATAATAAATTTTCATCATATTTATCTTATTTCATTCAGTCATATAACGGTTACTTTGGTCAAAATTTCTGGATAGATTTTTATATGGATTATAAGTGTAAATTTAAAGTGTATAAAATAGTTTCAGTTCCTGCTTTTAAATAATCAATATTCTAATTGCATATATGCTTTTTAACTTTTTCTCTGCCACTAATATGACCAAAACTACTGGAATTATAGTAGCATGTAAATGTCTTTCCTTAGCTAATTGATAATCTCAGCAAATGTACATATCAATTTTGCTAATCTTCAGCAAACTATAAATTAGCAAGTGACAAGTATATTGATTTCTTGCCAACAATTTTCTCTAATATGCTGCCTCTATTCCATAAATTAGAATGTTTCCAGTGTGTCCTCTAAAACTCATGTTTAATTATTAACAAACTTCCTCTCAACCTCAACTTTTTTATTAAACATTGTCTTGTCTCACTCTCTTAACACTTTCCTGACCAGCTGTTTTAAACCAAGCTATCCCGTGCAGCTGCCTCCTAGAAAGATCTATATCGCTTTAAGGCTTAAGAACTATATCAACAAAATTAAATACAAACATGAGTTAACATGTTACCAGTCAACAGGATTTGGAGGAGAAAAGAAGAGCATCCTGATAACCAGTGATCTCCACTTGATCGCTCCACTACCCATATAGGCAGTGTGTTAGTCCGGATAGACTAGAGGAAAAAAAATTCATAGACACAAATATAGGTATAAGGAAAGGGTTTATATACAAAAGAAATATGACACTAAGAAGGCATCCCAATCCAGTCCAGTGCAAAATCATAAGTCCAATATTAACCCATATGCCTGAAGTTAGTCTATAATGTCTGCTTCCGACTCAGGAAGTCACAGGTCAGTGGGTGCAGAATTCTGGTGCTGGCAGGGGTCTCCGCGTGGCTCCTCGCTTCCAGGGCTCAGGTCCATCAACAGCACGCCACTCCAGCTTCAGAGGTCTGTCTTCATCAGGGCAAAGCCGAGTGGTCTTTCCACTGGCTCCTCCAACTTCTCGGAGGCTGCATCTTGTCTTTTCTGTGATTAAGCATCTCTGAAACTAACTCCCAACAACTGGGGAAGATAGCTTCTCATCTTCACGAGGGAAATACCGTGAGATTTCCCTGGAGTCTCAGGTGAAAGCCATGCCCACATAGAGGCCTTATCAGCTACTCAATGGCTTTCTCCTGATTAACATGCTAGACTCCACCCCTACGTTTCAATTATAAAATTAACATAAGCACATGACTGCCACAGGCAGGGACAGATTAACCAATCAGCAAGATAAATACTGGCTTTACTTGTATATACTTATTAATCTGTAGCGCACAATTTCACATTTTCTCAATACATCAAAGATTTTGCTTCTAGGTCTGGGTGGCTATCTCTCTCCCAACCTCATAACACCTTCCTACAGAAACAAAGATTTTTCAAATGTATAGTCCCCAAGAGGAATCGTTTACATGCAATTCTTAAGTAAGTATATGTTAAACCTGCACTCCCCTTGACTATTGATCTTCCTGTAGTTCTCCCCGTTTGCAGTGTCCTTTACGTTCTACTGGGGATATCTATTTGTTCCTCCAGATCTAATAATCTAAGCATCCTGAACTTTATCCTAGGTCTTTAATGACATGCTTTTCCTGGTCCTTTGTGGATGTTGATTTCTCACTTGAAATATTCTTCTTGCACATTGTTTCTTGGGCTATTTCTAATTGACTTTCTTACCCTGAGATCAGGAGATACTTCCTTTAGGAACCCTGTCACGGCCTTCATACTAGGTTGAATTTCATTCCTATAGACTTTCATATCTCTTTGTATATCTCATCATAATTCCTGCTCCATTTTATTAATATTATCTCTTCAATATATGCTGTTCGTGCTATATTAAAAAGCAGGGACTCTATCCACTATGGTTAGGATACTCTGTACCTTGTATAATACCTAGGTCATAAAGTGGGCACTCAGTAAATATGTTCTGTTTTGTGAATGCTTGAATTTAAAGATATATGCTATTCTTGGTATCCAAAACATTCTTCCTGTAAAATGTTCTTAATTTTTTCCATGATCATTCTATTGCCCTTTTTAAAATTTGTGTTCTTACTCATAGTTCCCTCACATGCTCATTGACTCACACATCATAGATACTAATTTAAAATATAGATACCCAATCCATTGTAGCCAACAGTTTCTTGGAGGAGTTTGGACTATTTGCCAAAGAGAAATAGCTGGTTCACCTTGGAGGCAGAAGAGATAAAACCCCCTATCTTCAGATATATGCTGAATCCACTGCCATTACCCCATCCATCTAAGTGCTGGTCAACCCTAGTTCTCCAGTCAGGCCCTGATGTTCCAATGCTAGATGGACCTGCACGCTAAGGTGCCCCAAAATGCATTAGCAAACTCACAAGAATACTATTCTTTTTCAGTTTTCAAAGAGAACAGTAACATATGCAAATATCATGCACATTATTAGCTTGAGGGGGTCTTGAAGTTTGAAAATTAGATAACAACACTCAATCACTACATTTTCTTAAAATCACATCTATCTACACAACTATTTGTATAGCAATAGCTATGATAAAAAATTGGGGGGGGAGTAAAATGATTTATTAAAAAAGGAGGGAGAAAGAGGAGCTTTTATACCAAGGGCTCAAGTAGAAAATATTTGGAAATGAATGTGTACAAATAAGCTTCTACAAATGATGTATTGAGTGTTATAAGAACTGTAAGAGCCCCCAATAAAATCATTGAAAAAAATGGGGGGGGGAGGAATGGAGATCAATGTGGTAGAGAAATTAGTATAGAAATGTCATACTTTATTCTAGTTTGAGAAGATGCACAAAGCCCTACCAGTTCTAGGATATAAATACATAAAAATAATTTTGGACCTAATAATTTAATAAGCAAAATTATTAAGAACATAAAATTATTGATCCCGGAGTCACATGAACAATTAACTGAGACAACAAATTAAAAGAAATTTTGGACCTCTGTCCTAGCCGTGTTTTGATTTTCCGATATGTGGTGCCCCACCATTCTATTTTGCTTTTTATTTACACTACCCTATTTGTTGTTGCTCATTGAAATATTTTAATTTGTTCTGCTGGATATCCATGAATATTTATTTACATTCATTAGTGCTGATTCTTTATGCCTGACTTCCATATTCATTTCTTTCCTCTTCTCTCATAATTTTTAACCACATTATTATCACTATTTTTGTTGTTGTTGCTAGGTGATATTGAGCCACTTCTAACTCACAATTAGGCACAAGAAACTGCCCAGTCCTGCACAATTGTTCCTATCCTTGAGCCCATTGTTGCAGCCACAGTGATGATCCAGCTTCCTGAGGGCCTTCCTCTTTTTCATGGCCCATCTACCTTCCTGATCGTTTTTGGACTTCTCCAGGGACCGGTATCTATGGATAATGTGTCCAATGTCTGTAAGATGAAGTCTCAAGCTCCGTGTCTCTAAGAAGCATTCGACAGGACACACCAATCTGTCCTTTTGGTAGTCCGCGGTGCTTTCAATGTTCTTCACCAACACCACAATGCTTCATCAGTTCTTCTTCAGTCTTCCTTTTTCAAGGTCAAACTTTCACATGCATATGAGGTGATGAAAAATACCATGGCTTGGATCAGGTGTACCTTAGTCCTCAAAGTAACAGCCTTGGTCTCAATACTCTGAAGAGGTCTTATGCAGCAGATTTAATTAATGCAACGTGTCTTTTCTTCTCTTGACAACTTCCTTCTTGAGCATCATTGCGAATTCAAGTAAGACAAAATCCTTGACCGTTTCAATCTTTTCTCTATTTATCATTCTGTTACCTATTGGTCTAATTGTGAAGACTCTGGTTTTCTTTATATTGAGCTGTAGTCCATAATAAGTGCTGCAATCCTGATCTTCATCACCAAGTGCTTCGATCCTCTTCATTTTCAGCAAGCAAGGTTGTATCATCTACCTACTTGTTAGTAAGCTCTCCTCCAATACCGATGCCACATTCTTCTCCCTATAAGACAGCTTCTCTGATTTGCTCACTATACAGATTGAATTTGTGAGATGATTCCTGATTTTAAATAATTCAGTATTCCATTGTTTTGTTTACACAACTGCCTCCTGATCCATGCACAAGTCTCACATGAGCACAATGAAGTGTTCTGGAATTGCCATTCTTCTCAATACTATCCAGTTTGTTATGATTGACACACTTGAATGTAAATATCCTTCTGGTGTTTTCTGCTTTCAGACAAGATCCATGTGACATCACAACAATATCTCTTACTGCAAGTCTTCTTCTGAAACTGTCTTAAACCTCTGGCTGCTCCCTGTCAAAGTACTGCTGGAAGCATTGTTGGTTGATCTTTAGCCAAATTTTACTTTCATGGGATATCAATGATACTGTTCTATGACTTGAGAATTTGGTTTAGCCGCCTTTCTTTGGAATGGGTACAATTATGGTTCTTTTTCCAGTCTGTTGGCTAATAACTGTCTTCAAAATTCTCTGGCATAGACCAGTGAGTCTTTCTAGTGCATCGTCAGTTTTCTGACACATTTCAATGGGTAGTCCATCAATTCTGAGGTCTTGTTTTTGGCTAATGCTTTCAGAGCAACTTAAAATTCTCTCGGCAATGTTGGTTCTTACTAATATGCTACCTTCTGAAATGCTAACTAGCTCTTTCTGGTACAGTAACTGTATTCTTTTATCTTCTTTTGATGCTTTCTAAAGCATTCAATAATTTATCCAACTATGTTGAGCATGTTCTTCTGTTCTGGTTTTCACTTCTAGGCGTCTGTACATTTCATCATAGTATTTCATGTGGTCTTCCCGAGTTGCCCTTCAACCATGTCTATTCAGCTCTCCATCATTTCTTCCATCTGTTTCAGCTACTCTGTAGTTAAAAATCAAGTTTCGGAGTCACTTCTGACATCTATCTTTATCTTCTCTTTATTTCCTGTCACTTTGATTACCATTTTCTTCTTGAATGATAACCTTAATGTCCTCCCACAGTCCACTGGGTCTTCTGTCAATAGTGTTCAATGAAACAAAGCTATTGAGATGTTCTCAAAATTCAGGTGCGATAGACTCATGAACATAGTTTGGCCCTGCTGTGCTTGTTTAATTTTCCTCGGTTTTATCTGAACTCAGATATAAGCAAGTTCCACATGATCCATTCCACAGGCCTGTTTTAGCTGCTGGTCTGGAGCTTCTACATCATCCATTTGCCCAGATATAGCCCATTTTAGTTGTATGTGCCACTTCTGGATAAATCCCTATGTCACCTTTTGTGTCATTTAAAAAGAGCTCTTTGCTCTGAAAAAGATCATATGACCTCCAGCTTTGTTTCATTCATTAAGTCCATATTTTCCAGCTACAACTCTTTCCTCTTGTTTCCAACTTTTGCATTCCAATCACCAATAACTACCAATGCATCTTGATTGCATGTTTGATCAATTTTTATACCTCAAGTCATTGGTAGAATTCCTTGATTTCTTCATCATTATCTTTTGTAATTGGTGCATAAATTTAAATAATAGGATTTCCTTGAATGCAGATAGATATTAATCCTGTCACTGACAGCATTGCCCTTCATGAATGATTTTGTAATGTTCTTTTGCAATCAATAGCTATTGATTGCTCTGAAATATTACACCATAAAGAAGAAATTTGGCTTTTTAAAGTTATATATATATAAAATGTATGTATATATTTTGTGTATTTGTGCTAGTATGTGTGTCCACCAATTGTTTGTCAGCTTGTCATACTGTGGGGGCTTGAGTGTTGCTGTAATGCTGGAAGCTTTGTCACTAGTATTTCAAATGCTAACAGTGTCACTCAAAGTGAACAATTTCAGCAGAGCTTCAAGAACAGACTATGAGAAATTCGCCATGAAAAATTTTACTGAGATCATTGAAATATTGTCAGCTAGTGACAGAAGATGAACCTCTCAAAATATGACTGGCACTCAAAATATGACTGAGGATAAGCTACCTTCTCAAAGTAGCTGGGATGAAGCAAAACCTGTGTGTGTTCTGAATAAAGGCTTCACAAACTTTATTTGGTACTGGGACACAAATCAAAGTGAGAATAAACAGCTGCAAACATCAATTAGTAATCAAAACTTGGAATATACAGAGTATGAATCTGGGAAAATTAAAAGTTGCAAAAAATGACATAAGCCCACTTAACCGCAAGCGACACAGTGGCCTTGAAAAAAAAAATGACATGAAATGCATAGCAATCAAAATTCTAGGCATTCGTGAGCTGAAATTGACTGGTATTGACCACTTTGAATCAGAAAATTACAAGGTTTACACAGTGGTGGGTTTCAAATAATTTTAAAACTGGCTCCCTGCCCTGGTGACCTTTTTAAGTATAAAAAAGATACACCAAAAGATAATTAATTATCTCATATTTTTAGTACTTAAACAAGAACAGTACAAGAGGTATACAAATGTAACAAGTTATAAAAGTGAGTTCTAAAGTATGAATGAAACAATTTACATAATGCCTGACAATAAAACTGATATTTAAGGTGCTCCTTGATTGGCATCCTCACTTGCAAAATTCTTCATTTTTTTATCTGCGCATCATAGCCTGTGTGATTCTTTCTGAATCATCTTTTCACAATAGGAGTAGGATCCCATTCCTTTAAAGGTAGGCCACTTAGATAATAGTTATTATGATTGGTATATTAGAAACTGTCAAGCAACTTCTCTTCTCTGAACATATAATACTCATCTCTGAAAAACTCCATTCCACTGATGCTGCACATAGAGCAGTTGTTCTGGAAAATGTTTAGTTCTTGAACACTTTTCAGGAATTGCATAATTCACTCACAATATCTTGTGGGAATGCAAGCATAATATAAAGTAAAAACGAATGATAGTGTGGCACTCTATGGTTGTCTGGCACTTTTTTCTCTTATAAGTGTGTGTACTGAAGTAACAAATGCAAGGGAATCGAAATGTAGCATTTCATCAAAAGTATAACAAGTTTCATGAAATGAATAAATAGTGCAAGCATTGCTCTAATTTTTTACACCTACAGAGAGGAAGAAAACTATTATTGACACTTAGAATATACTATTAAGTAGATGAACATTTAAAAAGCAACCCTAGTGATTGGGAGCCCTAGTGAGTTAGCGGATTATCCATTGAGCTGCTAACCACAAGACCAGCAGTTCAAAACAACCATGTACTCCTCAGGGGGGGAAATGAGACTTTATACTCCTATAGAGATTTACAGACTCAAAAATAAAAAACCCTAAGGATTATAAAGTTGTGATATCCACACTGGGCAGCTGCCCAACCCCGCCAAGTTAGAGAGAACTCTGAATATAAGCACCATTGTAATAACTGTTTTACCAAACTGAATAGAAACTAGGTCTCCGCTCTGCCGAATAGGTGCACACTGGCTAAATGCATCACAGGTTTACATACTGGCAAAGAAACAAAAGGAATGCCATTGTATTCTTTGTCAAAAGGGACATTTCAAGATGAATCTTGAAGGGCAATGCTGTCTGTGATGGAACTGTATCCATCTGCATTAAAGGAATTCCAGTCCCAAAAATTAATACTCTAATTTATGCACTGATCACCAAAACTAGTGGTGCAGAAATCAAAGAATTCTATCAACATCTTCCACTGGAAATTTATCATACATGTAATCAAGATGCATTGATAATTATTGGTGATTGGAATGCAAAAGCTGGAAGCAAAAGGGAAAAAATAGTTGTGGCAGCCATGTGCTTACGTTAATTTTATAATTGAAATGTAGGGGTGGAGTCTGGCCTGTTAATCAGGAGAAAGCCAGTGAGTAGCTGAGGAGGCCTCTATGTGGGCACGACTTTCACCTGAGACTCCAGGGAAATCTCGTGGTATTTCCCTCGTGAAGATGAGAAGCTATCTTCCACAGTTGTTGGGAGTTAGTTAGAGAGATGATGAACCACAGGCAACACAGAATGGCGGTGGCTGGGAGGCTGGAGGAGCCGGTGGAGAGACCATACGGCTTAGCCCTGATGAAGACAGACCTCTGAAGCTGGAGCGGCATGCTGTTGATGGACCTGAGCCCTGGAAGCAAGGAGCCATGGGGAGACCCCTGCCAGCACCAGAATTCTGCACCCACTGACTTGTGACTTCCTGAGTCGGAAGCAGACTTTATAGACTGACTTTGGGCTTATAGGTTATTATTGGACTTATGACTTTGCACTGGACTGGATTGGGATGCCTTCTTTTAGGGTCACATTTCTTTTGTATATAAACCCTTTCCTTATACCTATATGCGTGTCTCTGAAATTTGTTCCTCTAGTCTATCTGGACTAACACAATAGTTGTTGGGAAATGGCCTTGGTGACAGAAACAAAGGCAGAGATTGTATGTACTGAGTTTTCTTGATAGAAGTTTGCATGACCAACAGCATGTTCATAGCAATTGCTTTTTAGCGACCACACAAAAAGAGACTATACACATGTCTTCTGATGTAATAAACAAAAATCAAATGAACTACATCTGTGCAAACAGATGATGGCAAAACTCAATCTCACAATTAAAATGATGTCTTGGTTTGCTTTGGAACAAATTATCAATTGCTCACATGCAATTTCAGGACGCTGAGAAAAATTAAAACAAGTGCACAAGAGCCCAAATATAACCTTGAGGTTATATCCCCACTTGAATTTCCAGAGCCTATCAAGATGTTTCATTGACCACTAATGACAGAATACATGACAAGCTGTGGGATGACGTCAAGAACGTTGTTCATGAAAGAAGCTAAAGGGCTTCAGAAAGATCAGGGAAAACAGATCATACTGGATGTCAGAGGAGACTCTGAAGGTTGTTCTTGATTGTAGATTATCTAGGGCACATGGAAAAATAATAAACTCAAAGAGCAAAGAGAAGCTCAAGAAGACAAAGTAAAATATCATGAAATGGGCAAAATCCTAGAACTAGAAAACCAGGAGGAAAGAACATACTCACCCTATTTTAAAATGAAAGAACTAAAGAAAAACTCCAAGCCTCAAGTCGTGACATTGAAAGATTTTATGGGCAAAATTGTTGAGCAATGGGAGAGATTGCTACTTGTCCAACTGACTAAAAGAGAACCATATTTGTTTTCATGTCAAAGAAAGTGTCCTGACAGAATGCTCAGATTATGGAGCAATCGCATTACCATCATGTGTGAGTAAATATTTGCTGAAGATTATCTAACAATGATTGCAAATTCAGGCCAGATTCAGAAGAGGACTTGGATCAAGAGATACTGTTGCTGGTGTCAGATGGAGCTTGTCTGAAAGCAGAGACTACCAGAAATATATTTCCTTGTGCTGTATTGACTATGCAGAGGCATGCCACTGCGTGTACCATAACAAATTAAGAATAACCTTGAAAGGAATGGGAATTTCTTAACACTACGCTTTGCTCATACAGAACTTTATATGGATCTAGAGGAAGCTGTGTGAACAGAGCACAGGAATGCGGTATGACTGCAAATCAGAAAAGATGTTCCTTGGGGTTATCACTTTTCACCACAATCATCCAATCTGTATGAGGAAAAACAATCATAGATGCTGAATTATATGGAGAAGAATGTATCATCAGGACTGAAGGAAGACTTATTACAACCTGCTCTCTGGGAAGAAATAACTTTGCTTGCTAAACGTGACTTGAAACACTTGCTGATGATCCAGTACTACAGCCTTCACTATGGATTCCATCTTAATGTATGAAAGACCAAAATCCTCACAAGACCAGCAGATACCATTATGATAAAAGGGGAAAAGATTAAAAATGTCAAGGATTTCCTCTTGAGCGGTTGCTTAATCCATTATCATGGATGCAGTCAAGAGCTGAAACAATGCACTGCATTAAGTAATTGGCCTCTCTAAATTGTTAAAAAGTGGGTACGGATGAGCCCCCACACCTGTCGGCGGGCAAAGGAAGGGAGCTGGAACTCCAGGCTCAGCCAGATCAGGATGGGCTTCCGGTCTGCCGGTCCGTCCAGTCTTCAGCACACACGTTCACACAAAACTGCATTTCCAAGTCGGGGCTGCTCGACTGCCCTGGCCCTCGGTTTCCCTTGGCCCCCTCTGGGACATTGCAGATACCAAGGGTGGTGGAAGTACAATCTGACCCTCTGTTTCAGGATGGGGCTATGTTCTGCTCACCCACACTTGTTCTCCTGGGTCTCCTGAGTCCGGGTCTGTGTCAGAACTTCATGTGACGTTCATCCCCATGCTGCGGTTGCATTCCTGTTTTCTGTGAATGAGCCCGCATTCCATTAAAGAAGCAACCCCCCCAAAAAAAGTGAGTACTGAGGTGAATGTGACCCGAACCGTAGTACTTTCAACTCCTTCATATGCATTTGCAAGTTGGATATTGAATAGGGAATACCTTGGGAGAATCAGTGTATTTAAATTATGGTGCTCTTGAAGAATATTGGAAGTATCATGGACTGCAGAAAGAACAAAGAATCTTGGGAAACATATAGCCAGAATGCTCCTTGAAGGTAATAATGGCAAGATTTCATCCTATACTCTTTGCTCGGGAATGACCAGTGCTTGGATCAGGAGGTCATGCTTGGTAAAGTTTCAAGGCAGTGAAAAAGAAGATGATCTTCAATACGATGGAATGGCACAGTGGGTTACATTGAGGGACTCAACAACTGTAAGGATGGCACAGAATTTGGGAGTGTTTCCTTCTGTGACATGATGTTATAAATGAATGGAGATGCAGAGGAATTAGAAGCACGTGGACTGAATCTGTAAGAAAGCAGAGGGCTACAGCTCGCTCAGGCATGTAGCAAAGAACTGAGCTGTGCCCTTTCTTTTTATTCATACTCAAATTGGGAAATATGTGGCTGGTTGCATTTACTCAGAACTGTTTTAAATTTGATAAGTAATATTTTTAAGACAACATTATCTAATAAAACAGGTTATCTGGTGCTGTAAAAATATAACCTACAAAGCAAAGAACAGAGTCCAAACAAACTCCAGTATAACATTCTTTTTTAAGGGTATCTCCTTGATATCAATAAACACCTACATGCAGGTTTTTATTGACCTTGAATGTGTATCCTTGAAGCTTTGATTTGTATCCAAGTTCTAGTCATGTTTCAGCTACAGTTGTACATACATTGCTATACATACATACATAGAAATACATTACTATGAATGAGAAGGGATTTAATATTATCCAACATGTGTGTAAGTGTGTCTTTGAAATGCTATATGTGTGCTTCAGTGTTCATAATGAGATGCGCTATAGTTATTTGTATTTATTATACTTGTGCAGTTTCTGTAAGGCTGTCTTCTTCACATTTAATGCTGGTGTTTGAAGTTCCCAGGAAGGAAAGATGGATATATGCTGTGAGAAATCAAGTCAAACCTGGAACATACAATCCCAAGGAGAACTGCACTTTCTACCAGTTCTTGTTGCCCCTTGGACCCTCTGGACTAGTGGGTCTCCACCTTCCTAATGCTGCGACCCTTTAATACAGTTCCTCATGTTGTGGTGGCCCCCCAACAAAGAGAATATTTTCGTTGCTACTTCATCACTGTAATTTTGCTACTGCTATGAATTGGGTGACCCTATGAAAGGATCATTCGAGCCCCAAAGGGGTTCAGCCCTACAGGTTGAGAATCACTGCATCTGGAGCCTTCCATTATTTAGCTAAAGAAATACACGCACAAACAAGATTCAGGGGAGAATAGAGAACTTGCAAGCTCAGACGCTCCCACTCACTTCAGCAAATCGGAAACAACATCAGATAAAGGAAATAATAGCTGCTTCTTCACTTCCACCCCCCAAATAACACAAGTCATTCCCTTCTGATTCACTTACCTGGAAACATCCAGAAAAGGGCATTCTGAGAAATGCCTGTCACTCTTGTCTTGTTGGCACATACAATGTTTCCACGGCATGTTTTTTTAACCCCTTTATCAAAGAAGTTTACATGATATTTACACACAAAATATATGCTCAGTCTAAACCAAACCCACTGCCATTACTTCTGATTCCAGTTTGGCCACAATGGACTTCTCTCAACCTTTCATATTCTTTATTGCCCTTTTAATCTGGGGCCTTTACACTTACTATTTATTTTCTTTTTGTACAATATGCTTGATGATTGTTTTATTTGATATATTTTTGTCATTTTCTAATATATTCATTGTTACTTTCCTTTTTTTTCATTGTTATTTTCTAAGGGAAAGGTGCACAGAGCTCACTGACTTGATAAATTATCTATGTTGCACATTTACAAAGCGTGATTATCAGACTGTTAAAGCACTTGATCACAGATGCACTTTTACATTTTCATTTGTATTCATTTCAGCTCATAGAAACTGTCTATTTTTGCTGTTCTTCATCTGCATTTTATTTACACCTGGCACATAATTTCTAATGACTACGCACAGTCTATACTGAGGTTCTCATCAAAATACAGGCTAGATCACTCCTCATAAATCTTCATCACATGCCTTGAACCGAAACTCCTACCTCCCTTGGTTGTCCATAATACAAGATGTTTTCCCTTTCCCCAGAGCAGTGCTTACTGTAGAGAAAAGTCCATGTATATGGAGGAAAACCACACTCTCAATCTCAAAGACTCAGAGAAGCAACTAAAATACTTTACAATTTTTTCACCAAGTTTAGGTTGCTCAGTAGGACAGAGTATAGCTATCACACGGGGTTTCTGAGGCGATAAATCTTTAGGGAGCAGGAAACCTGGGGGTGTTGAACTGCTGACTTACCACCGGAGCTTAATCCAATTGGTTTAAACCACCAACAACAGTACTGCTATCACATTGATTAAAACTCACAGTAATCACATAAGACAGTGTAGATTTGTTTTGTAGGGATTTAAGGCTACAATTTTTTCCCTGTTGCATAGGGTCCTTATGAGTCAGAATCAACTTGACAGCAATGGGTGTTTTATTTTTTAGAGAATTAGACATAATGAAAGCTTCTGGATGGTGCTGAAGAATGTGTATTTGCATTTATTTGTTCATTTTTCAACAAAAGATATAGGCTATTTAATGAAAGGAGAATAATTGTGTAGCCCAAAGGGTCAAAGTATAGATGAGTGATTAAGTATCTTTTTTTTAACTTAGTTAAAAAATAGTGGCTAACAAAATGGTAAAAGCTAGGCATCACTGTCTTTGTGTGAGTGTGTGGGCATCTGTGTGTTGCCTCACTGTCTTTAAAGGAAGAATCTTGAGGTGATATTTATCTATGCAATAAGCTTGTGTTTTGACAATAACATCACATTTCAAATAGTAATACTATTATAATCATAATATTCCACAATTTAAAGAAAACTCACATGCAATTTTAAAGGAGACCCCCACCCCCTAGCAAGGGAGCCTTGAACAATGTATCTCCTTGGCCAAGTTTAACACAAAGCCTCTTTCCACTCTGATGAAAGTGTCTATAGACTATTTCTAGGAAAATATCCACTTATAAAAGATGACTATGTCCACCAAAGAGTTGCTACCAAGGCACATTACCAAAAAATAGGGCAGATATTTCTTGACACAATATCTCTATTAATTGCATCCATGACTCAGTTCTGAGAAATTTGAAGATTTCTATAAAAATCTTAAACTTTTACACTCATAACTACTTTTGTATTTGCACAACTGTTTCTGTTTTTAATGGAAAACATTTTAATTTCCCTCAAGGATATATATATACACTTCTAAATGACGAGCATAACAAAATTCAAACAGGTAATTGCTTAATGCAAATGTAACTGAGAGACACATTGCACAGAAAATGAATTTTCACTAACAAAAACTAATAGAGATTCACTTAGAAAGCAAGTCTGAGGAAAATGAATTCTTATATAAACTTGAAAACACAAAGAATTGAGTGCTTTTTATTGAAAATGCTCATCAAAACCAAAATTTCACTGCCAGTTTGGCATTAATCTGTGAAAGGTATCCCTATAGAAACATAGAATTCAATTTCTCTTTTAAACTGTATTCACACACACACCTTCCTCCATTACAAAGAGAGGCAATAGCTTGAAACAGATTTTATCTTCTCACAAACAGAAATAAAATTCTATGGTAGCTACAGACCTTTTACATTGTAAATTAATGGAGGGTTTACACTTCATATAATCAAATTGTATTCAATGGTTTAAACCTTTCATAGAACTTCCTAATAGTTTACCCTTCACTGGGTCCCCGATTTATCTTTTCCCTCTTATAGACTACTCTCTTTCATTTCACCCACATTAACACGCATCAAAAGGCAAGTCCATTGCTTTATCTTTCCTACCTTGTCCTCCCAGCCTCCCTAAACCTTTAACTTATTTTTCCCCTACAACAGTGGTCTCATATAATATTTGTCCTTTTGTGATGCACTCATTTCACTCAGTATAATATTTTTCATGTTTATTTATGCCATTAAGTGCTTCCTGGTTTCATCATTATTTTTTAATCAATGGAAAACGAATAATAGAATTAGGGATGTCATTGCTGATGTCATCTGAATCTTGGCTGAAGGCAGAGACTACCAGAAAGATGTTCACTTATGCTTTATTAACTTATGCTAAAGCATTCAACTGTGTGGACCATAGCAAAGTATGAATAACCTTGAGAAGAATGAGAATGTCAGAACACTTCCTTGTGATCATATGAAACTTGTACAAAGAACAAGAAGCAGTTGTGCAAATGGAACAAGGTAACACTGCATGGCTTAAGATGAGGAAAGGTATGTCTCAAGACTGACTCCTATCACCGTATTTATTAATCTATATGCTGAACAAATAATCTGAGAAGTTGGCTTTTAAAGAAGAATGTGGCATCAGAGGAAGACTTAATAACAATATGCAGACAACACAATCTAACTTGCTGAGAGTAAAAGGGACTGGAAGCAGTTGCTGATGAAGATTAAGGGAGCCTTCAGTATAGATTACAACTCAATGTAAAACAGATCAAAAACCTTACAACTGGAAAAATAAGTAGCACCATAAACAGAGAAAAAAATTGAAGTTTTCAAGGATTTCATCTTGTTTTGGTCCAAAATCAGCTATCATGTAAGCAGTAGTCAGGTGATCAAATGATTCAGTACATTGGATAAATCTGCTGCAAAAGCCCTCTTTATAGTGTCGAAAGGCAAGGAGTTTTCTTTGAGGACTAAGGTGTGCCTGAGCTAAACAAGGGTATTTTCAATCACATATTATGAATGTGAAAGTTAGACATTGAATACTACCAAAGAAAGCGTGTCCATTTGAACAGTGGTGTTGACAAAGAATATTGTGAGTACCGTGCATGACTTAAAGAACAAACAGATCTTTTGACTAACCTTCTAATTACCATCCATGATGTCCTTTTCCAGTAACAGGGCCCCGCTTAAGAGGATGTCCAAAGTACATTAAATAAACGCTTGCCCTACTTGATTCTCTGGTTCTTTCTTCCAAAAGATGTATTTGTCCTCTGGCATATGTGTGATTTCCTTATCTTCTTTAGTCTTCTCTAGAAAGCCCAATTTAAGATATTAGTTAATACATTATAATGTATTGAGTTATTCTACACAATCCTTAAACAGTGTAGATTTCTATGTTGTGAAATGACATCCCGCTCTTTATTACAATATTAGGAAATGATATAATTTCAAAAGAAATTGATTTCATTTCTCTCTTTTGTTTGTTTTGTTTTGGTTTTGTTTGTTTTTTTAATCATTTTTGTGTCAGTGCTGGTAGACTAGAGGAAGAAATTTCATAGACACGCATGTAGCCATAAGGACATTAAGAAAGCATCCCAGTCCAGTCCAGCACAAAGTCATAAGTCCAATACTAACCCATATGCCCGAAATCAGTCTATAAAGTCTCCTTCCAACTCACGAAGTCACAGGTCAGTGGGTGCAGAGTCCCAGCGCTGACAGGGGTCTCCGCATGGTTCCTCACTTCCGGGTTCAGGGTCCATCAACAGCAGAAGTAACTCATCACTGGCAGAGGTCTCCATGTGGCCGCCCCAGCTTCAGAGGTCTGGCTTCATCAGGGCAAAGCCATGTGGTCTCTCTGCCGGCTCCTCCAGCTTCTCGGATGCTGCCATCTTGTCTTTTCCGTGATTAATTGTCTCTGAGACTAACTCACAACAACTGGGGAAGACATATTCTCATCTTCACGAGGGAAATAATGCGAAATTTCCCAGAAGTCTCAGGGGAAAGTCATTTCCCCTACATTTCAATCATAAAATTAACATAAGCACATAACTGCCACAATTTTATTGGGGGCTCATAAAACTCATCATGATCAATACATACATTTGTTGTATGCAGACCACATTTACACATTTGTTGCCATCATCATTCTCAAAATATCCTCCTTCTACTTAGGCCCTTGGTGTATGCTCCTCATATTTCCCCTTCCTCTTCGTGAACCCCCTCCCTCATGAACCCTCAAAAATTTACAAATTATCATTATTTTGTCATGTCGTACACTGTCCAATGTCTCCCTTCACCCACTTCCCTGTTGTCCATACCCCAAGGAGGAGGTTATATGTAGATCCTTGCAATTGATTCCCTCTTTCTATTCCACCTTCCCTCCACCCTCCTAGTATCACCACTCTCATCATTGGTCCTGAAGGGATCATCTGTCCTGAATTCCCCATTTCTCCAGCTCCTATCCGTCCGTACCAATGTACATCCCCTGGTCTAATCAGATTTGTAAGGTAGAATTGGAATCATGCTAAGAACTACAGGAAAGTTGCATATTTCATGATTGCTTTACTGTACCTTGACTGGATCATCTCCTCCCTTCAACCCCTCTGTAAGGGGATGTCGCTTCACATACAAATGGGCTGTGGGTCCCCAGTCTGTACTTCCCCTCATTTACGATAATAAAATTTGTAGCTCTTTGATGCCTGATAACTGATCACTTTGACATTTCATGGCCACACAGGCTGGTGTGCTTCTTCCATGTGGGCTTTGTTGCTTCTGAGCTAGATGGCCGCTTGTTTACTTTCAAGCCTTTAAGACCCCAGACGCTATATCTTCTGATAGCCAGTCACCACTTTTGCTTAAAAAATTATTACATTTCTAAGATGAAGAGACAGATGGATATAGCTAAAGTGATATTAACCAGGTGCTCTAGCTAAGAAATTTGAATCAAAATTTGTGGGAGAATTTGTTTCAAAAGAGAGAAATTAGCAAATAAATTCTACAACAATTTAACTGGTGATATCCATGATGATTTTATGCACAAAATAAACCGATCACTGTCAGGTTAATTCTGAATCATATCGATCCTGTAGAGCAGGCTAGAACTGCCTGGTAGGGTTTCCCAAGCTGTATTCTGTACAAAAGCAGACTGTCACATTTGGTGAGTTTGAACTGCCAGATTTTTTGATTAGCAAACATCACCACAACACAACCAGGGCTTCTCCCAATGACTGTGTAGCTTGTTTTTCTTTGTTTGTAATTTGGTGAAAATTCTACTCCCTGAATAATCTTTTGATATAATAGCACTAAAATAGACCAAGTCCCTAGTCCTTTTGTGCCTTTGTTCTTTAACGATTGCAGGTGTTTTGTGGAAGAGAAAGAAAAGAAAACAATTGTCAACCAGAGTATCAAATCAGAAACTCAACAGTTTCTTTGTTTGAGGTAAGACTTTCAGTTTCAAATTAAGAATGAGCTGTCAAAGGAGACTTACTTCCACCTACATTCTAAGATCACTCTTGGCAACACCGTTGTTCACAATGTGTCATGAAATATAAACAGAATATTTATGTCCAATGCATCTGTAATGAAGAAAGTACAACAAGAGCAAGTGGAAGAGAGGAAAGAAAATCAATGATGAAAACCATGCCAGAAGCTGTTACTGGTAAATGTCATATTTCATATGTCTTGATATTACAACTCATGTTTTCAAACAGAAGATAATTGCTTTCCACAAAGCTACCTGAAAAAAAATTAAAGCTGAATCATAAGTCTTCACAAATTCAGACTAATCATGCATGAGACTGGTCCAAGCCAGCTAAAAATCAGAAGGACAAATTTACATTACATTCAAATTTGAAAGAAATACAAAATATGAAATGTCAGTATTCTTGACTTTATCAGATTATACATTCTTTATTTCTAACAAAGCACAGATGGAAATATCAATCCCAGAAAAAGTAAATAATATGATAGGAAGATTGTTTGAAATAATTTTAGAACTAAGGTAGGCTCCTGGAAGTCACTCTTAACCTCATTATCACTCAATTGTAGATTAATATTGTGTTTTTTGTTTTTAATAAGAATCATTCAAATATACAAATGTATAGCCTGCCTATGAGTTTGATATAAAATATCATTGAAGGTATTTCCCATTCTCTTTACTCAATATCAGTTACGTTGTTTTTAGTTATTAGCATTCCAAAGACTTGCCCAATTTGCTGCACAGAGAAGACGAAATATGCTTGCAGTTGATAAGGACAATTGTTGAAAACACTCAGGAAGTGAAGGTAAGTTCTTTAAGATAACCAGCAGCTTTATAAAGTTATGTCTTATTCTATTTGTCTGTAAAGTACAATAAAAATGATAGCAGATGGGGTTTCTGTGAATTCACCCTGCCATGTGTGTATCGATATGTGTGTTACACGTATATATCACAGCCTTGATTATATATACTGACAAATGTGATATATATCATATTGATTAATAATTGGGTAGAAGAATTGTGACTAATGTTTAAAAACAATTTATTCTTTTGTCAAAAATGAATACAGCCATTTTCATATTGTTCAGACCACTAATTTGATTATCTCAGCATAATATGAAATTTACTGTTCATAGAATCTCAAATGCATTCTTTTAAAAAACTTTCAATGTTTATGATTTCAATTCACATGGTTTGTTGAATGTGCGCTAACAAATCAACAGGCAGATCAATACTCTCCTTGGTGAGTATAAAAAAATGTAAATTAAAATAAAAAGTGATGAATTCTTTTCATGAATAGTAAAATAAAATATAAAGTAGCACTATGTAAACAAGAAAAAAACAAAACTATTTACAAAAGGATTAAACCATGTGAATTCTATATATGTGTTCCACATAATTCTATTTTAAGGCATACACTGTATCCATGTCATATATGTACTTAAATATATGGAATAATTCTGAATTACATCAACCAGTGGCTTTGGGTAGCATCTAGTTAAGTGTATTCACTCATATCCCTGGTTCACATTGTATTGTCAACGAGTCGCACATATAAAAATGAACCTTCACTCTTGAACCTGGATAAAAGGCAGCTCCACATCCAAAGCAAGGTCCTTTATCTTACATCTTTTATGAAGTACTAGAACAAACTCACTGCCATGGAATTAACCCTAACTAACGGCGACGCCATAGAACTGCCTGATAAAATGTGCGAGATTGTAAACCTTTATGGAAGCTAACTACCACAGCCTTTGTGTCGGTCCAAGTCACCTAGAGGAAGAATTTCATTGACACTCAGATACATATAAGAAAGAGCTCTATATCAAAGAGAAATTGTACATCAAGAAGACATCCCCGTCCAATACAAATCACGTCCATATGTCTGAGGTGAGCCCATAGGTCCAAAACTAGCCCTTCAATCTCCCTGCACCCATGCAACCACATGAATTGATGCAGAATCCAGAAAGACCACAGACAAGTGGGTGAAACGTGTGGTGGAACGAATGGCAGTGGTAGCGTCACCAGGGCCCTCACAGGTCTCAGCATGGCTCAATGTTTCTTACCAAGAGGAAGGTGAAGCAGAGAGAGAGAAGAGAGAGAGAGAGAGAGAGAGAGAGAGAGAGAGAGAAAGTTCCCACAATCGTCCTCATGAGGTCATTCCCACAGGAGGCATCATCCATCCATGTCCTGACGGAGAAGCTGAACTCCACTCTTGATACCTTCAAGTGGACCCAAGATTATGTAACGAAGAATTTCTTTCGAGGTGGATTCCAACTTCCAGCCTTTCTGTCAGCAGCAGTGTGTTTACCCACTGAGTCGCCAGATCCACTTTAATCTTTTTTGGTAGATGCTGTCCCGTCAATTCCAGCTTGCAGCAATTCTATGTACAGTAAGAGGAAACACTGCCTCCACTTGTGTCCTCTTCACATGACTTGCTGTGTCGTAGCCCATCGTTGCAGTCACTGTGTCAATGCATTTCCTTAAGCGTCTTCCTCTTTTTTGCTGTCAGTATGTTTTATCATGCCGGATGCCCTTCTCCGGGGACCAACGGCATGTGCAGACAGCATGAGATGAAGTTTCGCAGGAGCATTCTGGCTGTCCTTTGAATTCCTATGGCATTTGAAAGGTGAATTAAAACGGGTATGTATAGGGCTGAGCCCTGGGTGGCGTAAGTGGTTGAGTTCAGGACTGGAGCCCACGGGCGTGGCGGTTCAAATCCAGCGCCAGCTCTCAGAAGCAGCACTGGGTAGCTTCCATGGCCACCAGAGGGTTGTGATGCCCCCCCCCCCAAAAAAAAAAACAGGCATGTAAAAAGCACGCATTTAGTATCAAAGCATATTCCAAGTAGGTTGCTTGTGTTATCTCAATGAATCCTCCTAGTATTTATGCAACATTGGAACTGTCATCATTTTCCCTTTAGCACGATGGTTCTCAACCTTCCTACTACCACAATCCTTTATTACAATTGCTCGTGTTGTGGTGACCACACAACCATACAGTTATTTTCATTGCTAGTTAATCACTGTAGTTTTGCTACTCTTATGAAATGGGCGACCCCTATGAAAGGTCATTCAACAACTCCCCCCCCAAGGGGGTTGTGACCCACAGGTTGAGAAACGCTACTTTAGCATGAAGCTGGGGAACACAGCACTTCAGCTGCTGTCATGGATTGAGATGTCCTCTGAAATGTATGCTCAAGTTCTAATTCCTCATAACTAGGCACCTGACCTTGCTAAGAAGTGTCGTCTTTGAATGTAGTCTTTACCAAACATAACATCCTTTTCCAACAATTGGTCCTTCCTGGTAATGTGTCCAGAGAAAGTAAGAAGATGCATTCTGCTTCTGAGATGTATTCTAGCTGTACTTTGTCAAATACAGATCTATTGGTTCTGCTAGCAATCCAAGTTTTCTTCACCAACACCATCCTTCCAAAGTGTCAACACTTGTTTGGTCTTCTATAGTACAGCCTTCACACAAAATGGAAAAAAAAACGATGACTGGACTAGGTGTGCCTTAATAGTGACTAGCATCTGAGTGTTTCTTGGTACTTGCCATTGGATCATGAGACCAATGGCCTTGAGAGCAGTTGTACTGAAGCTTTAAGGGCAGAAAAGGGAGCTAGCAAAAACTAGAAAAAAGACAATAACAGGATGTTTCCCTACATTCTCCAGAAAAAAGGCATGGCCCAACCTTCATCCTGAATTCTGATTCCTAGCCTCCAAAAGAGACAATGATGTTCCAGTTTGTGGTGTTTTGCTAAGTAAACCATAGGAAACTAGTTTATTTCATTGATGTCACAAACATAGGAATTGGAAGGATGCACGCAAACCCAGAATTTGGGGCTCCAATGTCCAGTCTCCATGCTGCCCTCAGGGCAACCTTCCTGCATCAGTATGAAAAGAGAGTGTCTTCGAAAATTTCAAAGAAACAATGGAAAAACTAGACTATGAAGTTTTAAATTTTCTAGTACCCAATCAAAATAAGAACTGATAGAAATACATCTCATCATTTGACCTCTCAGTTTAGTTCATGTGTTTGGTATGACAAAAATAAAAATTTAGATATGATAGAAAATGCTAATTATGAGAAAGTAATTTTTAAAGATGTAATCAAAGTTTTATCTTCATAGTTCATTCTTATGGCAACTCCTGTTGCCTGGTTACCACAAGGCAGAGAATTATTACAATTATTCTAAAAATAATGAGTCTTTCTTATCTCTCTGTTCTGCTCTTAAATACTGAAATACAAAATAGAACAAATAAATTCACATTATATGTCTAATAAAAGTTATTTAACATATAAACTATTCTATTCCTCATGCTTGCAGCTTTTCTAACTCCCTAGGCACAAAACTGAAGACACTATATTTAGTTTTAATGAGAAAAACTTTGCCACATCTGACCAATGAGTCATCCATGTGCACTGCTGCTGGCAGGAGGGACCTGGCTTTTGATACCCACTCTGAAGATAAGAATGAATAGAGTGAAGTCAAGATAATAGATGTATAAACTGACCAAGTGTTGTTGCTGTAGAAAAGCCCTGACATCTCCCTGCTAGTAACAAACCTCTCAACCTGTGACAAGTCATTCTTTGTAATAGTTCAAGCAGATCGGAGTCACCACAGGCCAGACGCCTCCCCCACCACAGTTTGCCTTCTCCTGAGCTACAGTAATTGGACATTCTATGCAAGGAGGACAATTATAATTCTCATCGGAGTTCACTCCACACACATGGAAAGAGCTTTTGAGTCTCTCTGGTATTATGATATGCACATACATACATGAGTAACCACCAGCAGTTATAGTTTGTACATATTGTGAAGCACCTATGTGAAAATAAAGGCGACCAACAGAAGAAGCAGAGGTAAATAATGGAACAAATGAAAGAGCAGCAGTCTTTGGAACCAGTGCCTCCTTTGATCCTTACAGTAAAATGAACCAATAGGGCTCTATTTTTACCTAAACCAATTTGTCTTGAGCTTCCACTACAACCAGATATATCTGAAAGATGCAATTCTCTAGATCATGAAGTTTTTTAATTCCCTCTTAAATATACTTATCTGTAAGTACGTTGGTTGCTGAAAGCAAGGAGGATCTTGAGTATGTGCTGATGGAGATCAGGAATTATAGCGTTCAGAGCAGACTGCAATTCAATGTTAAAGAAAGCTAAAATCTTCACAACTGGACCAATACACAGCATCATGATAAACAGAGGAAGGTTGGCATTGTCAGGGATTTCATCTTACTTAGATAGACAATCATTATTCATGAGTGTAGATATCAAAAGAAAAAACAAAACCAAAGGACATATTGCTTTGAGGAAATCTGCTGCACACACCTCTTGAAGGCACTTATGAGTAAGGATGTCACTCTGAGGACTAAGATGTTCTTGACCCAAGCCATGCTGCTTTCAGTCACCTCTCAGGCATGTTGAAAGTTGGCCATTAAATAAGGAAGAATAAATAATTTTCAATGCGTTTGAATTGTGGTGTTATTGAAGAATGTTGAAAGTACCATGGGCTGCCAGAATAATAAACAAATCTGTCTTGGAAGAAATGCAGGCAGAATGCATCTTAAAAGAGAGGATGATGAGATTTCATTTCAGATACTTTGAACATGTTATATGGAGATACTTATTGTTAGGTACCATCAAGTTGGTTCCAACTCACGGTGACTCATGTACAACAGGTTGGAACACTGCCGGCTTTGTGGCATTCTCACTCTTGTCCTGTTGGAACCTATTGTTGCAGCCACTGTTTCAATCCATCCTGTCAAGGACCTTCCTCTTTCTCACCACCCCGCTACTTGAACAAGCATGATGTCCTTCTGCAGGGATTGACCACCCGCCCCCCCCCCTCCCCGCCAATATGTCCAAGGGATGTGAAATGAAGTCTTCCCATCCTTGCCTTAAAAGAGCATTCTGGCTATATTTCTTCCAAAACAAATTTGTTTGTCCCTTTAGCAGTCCATGATTCTTTCAACAGTCTTCCCCAACATTCAAAAACAACCGTTCTTCTTCCTTCATTCTTCTTCAGTATCCAACTCTTGCATATAAAGATATTGAAAAAGTTGTATCTTTGTCCTCAAAGTCATATTCTTGCTTTCAACACTTTAGAGCACTGGTTCTCAACCTTCCTAATGCAGCAATTGATACAGTTCCTTGTGTTGCAATGATCTGCAACCATAAAATTATTTTTGTTGCTACTTCATAACTCTAATTTGGCTACTGTTATGAATCGGGTGAGCCCTGTGAAGAGATCGTTTGATCCCCAAAGCGTTGCAACCCACAGCTTGAGAACTGCTGCTTTAGAGGTCTTGGGCAGCAGACTTTCTCATACAATGTGTCGTTTATATCTTGACTGTTGCTTTCAAGAGCACTGATGTGGGTCCAAAAAGACAAAATCCCTGACAGCGTCAATCTTTTCCCCATTTATCATAATGTTTCCTCGTGGTCCAGTTGTGAGGATTTGGGTTTCCTTTAAATTGAGCTATAGTCCATATTAAAGGCTACAACCCTGGATCTTCACCAATAAGTGCTTCAAGTACTCAATTTCCATCAGAGCTTCCTGACTCAGACAGACTACAAATAAGGAATGAGCTGTCCATTCTTTTAGCCACTGAAAACCTACGGATAGCATGGAAACATTGTTGGCTACTGAACACCTCATGAATAGAAGCAAAAGATTAGTCTTTCAAAAAGGACATTATGTTCGATAAAGTAAAAATTACTTAAACATTTTTCTTCATGACAAGAGAAACAGCAGGAGATGACTGGGTGCCAAAAAGTTGCACAAAGAGAGTGAGAGTGAAATGTAAAAGAAAAGTAAAACCCATGCAGTATCAGATAACCAAGGATTCATAAGTGGCACACATCATCATGTCCTATCTTTAACACTCTTATGTGGGAAGAGCACTAAACGTAGATTATTTTATTTCCATAACCCATGACTTGGAGGGACATTTGTCAGACTGGTATGGCTTGCATGTTTCTATGATGCAGGAAGCCTGGTCACCAGCATTTAAAATACCAACAGGGTCCCCCATGGTAGACAAGTCTTAGTGGAAGTTCTAGTCTAGGTGTGTTTAGGGGGAAAGTCTGGTCAGATCTACTCCTAAAAATTGGTCAACAAATTGATTTGGATATGAATAGACTATTGTCTTCTGGTACAGTATTTGAAGATGAGTCATTTAGGTTGAAAGAGTCTCAAAATACATAGTGGCCCCAACAACAGATGCATACATAGCAAGCATCATGCAGATGGCACCGAACTGTCCACTGTTCTGTTTTTATACATGATTTTAGTCTGGGTTGAAGATGGTTAAACAGTAGCAAACTGGAACATTTTACATAGCAAATACTTTCTGAAAACCTACTATAAATCCCCTACAAGGAAACTTCAAAGGGCTATAGAAAAATGAAATTAAATGCTAATGTCCTTGTCCCCCATGAGCCTTTTAGTCCCCCTTTGTACTATGCTAAATGTTTTGAAAATAAAGTAGGAATCGTCTATTTTTTTTTAGCTTATAGTCTAATTACATTGGCAATCTTCATAATGTAATCCAGATTCTGAACAAAATAATTTCATAGTTTACTCAAGTTGGGGGTGGACTGTCAAAGTTAAATTCATGCTAATGCCATAAATATACTTCTTTGTATGAATTACACTGTTTTCTCTGAGCTATTTAAAAGCTTGTCTTCATAAGGCCTGCTTATTTCTTACGTAAATAATGAGCAGTTCGAACACACTGGCTATGACTATGGTATCAAATTGATCTACACTGAATCAATTTGGATGGAAGATGACATCTTCCATCCCTTCAACAATAACAAACATTTTTGTTTATAAGACAAGAGAAGATGACAAGAGAGGAGGGCATGGCATCCTTTTAGAAATAAAGCAAAGGGTTTTGAAAGAGGATTTGAGAGGAAAAGTCCAGGAAAATAGGAAAATGGGAGTAATGAAAATCTAAGGACTAAATGAAAGAAAATAGATACCAAAGGCTAAGTTCTTTTGGTGCTTCCAAGAGACGACTAAATCAAGGCCTGGCTCTCCTGAGCTCCCTCCAGTTCATGTGTCACCTAGAAAAAGAAGAAGGGTGTGGCTGATGCAGACTTACCCTAGTGGATTAAAGGGCCTAATAGCATTAGTTGTGGAGAGGTCTGCAGACAGTGAGATCAGAGAAAGCTTCTCATCGGCACAGAAGGAAGGTCTTGAAGCACTTGATGAAGACCAGACTGCAGCCTGTAGTATGGATTACAACTCAATGTAAAGAAAACAAAAATCCTGACACTAGACCAATAAACAACATCATGAGAAACATGGAAATTATTGACATTTTCAGAATTTCATTTCGCAAGCAATGCTCTTGGAAGCAACATCAATAAATTACATGGCATGCTACATTGTACAAATCTTTCTATACAAAGCCTCTTAGAGCACTAAAAGAGCAAAGGTGTCACTTTGAAAACTAAATTGGACCTGACTCAAGTCACAGTATTTTCGATTGCTTCATGTGCATGCAAAAGCCAGACAATGACTAAGGAAGATTTCAAAAGAATTGATGCATTGAAATTATGGTGTTGGTGAAGAATACTGAAAGAAGCGTGGATTGACAGAAAAAGAAGCAAAGTACTTCTGTCATGGAAGAAGTCCTATCAAAATACTCCTTAGAATTGAAGATGGTGAAACTTTGTCTCATTTTCTAGACATGCTACCAGGAGAGACCTGTTCCTGACCAAAGGACCGCATGCGTGGGAGAGGAGCACCAAAAAAGAGTTAGACCTTAGAGGAGTCCGCGTGGCACAGGGGCTACAACGATGAGCTCAAGCATATCAAACATGAAGAGAAGACAATGAAACAGGACCTGGCAGCGTTTTGTTCTGTGGCATGTTAATTTGCCATGAGTCAAACCAACTTGAGGGCACCTAACAAGAATAGCTTTAGGATCTCCGCACGTACTAGTTCTCTCTGGGATTCATAAGTTTTACAAAGCTCTAGGGTCTTTTCAGGCAAGGATCACCTCCCACCTTCCCTCAGAATATTCATTCTTATCACCTTTTAGATATTTTAAGCATTGGAAATTCTCTGAGGTATATATAATTCCTGGATAAGTTACATTAACGCTATTATTTTTAAGTAAGTTCATTGTCCAAAATGCAAACTCACTGCTCGGTTAATTCTGACTCACAGTAAACAGGCTGGACAGAGTGAAATGGCCGCTGTGGTTTCTGAGGCTTACATATTTACGGGAGCAGTGTTTCATCTTTCTCACACCGAGCAGTTGGTGGGTTTGAACTGCTGACTTTGGGGTTAGCAATGGACTCAAAACTCACTACCCTACCAGGTCTTCTTATTGCCAGCTTTAGGCCGGACTAAAACATAAAGTATCAAAACAATTTTATTCTTCTTAAGAAAAATCTTTCCAGGATGAAATATATAGATGTGCATATATCAAATTATATACATATGTATATACATATTCCTATGTACCCTATGCTACCAGTATTTTAATACATCCTTGATATGTTATCAACAACTAATTAGAATGCAAAGTTAACGACACTCCTTTTACTTAAAACAGAAAAGAAAATGAGGTTTTGGATTACCAGTGGGGCTTTTGTGGTTGTCTGCTTTTTGAGTGATTCGAAATTTCATCAGATTGCACAGGGGTTCTCCGGCTTTAATGTACATCAGATTCATCTGGAGTGCATTTTAATAATTCACACTCTAGGCTCTGGTCCCAGAGCATCTTGTTCTTTAAATCTAAAATAGGAATATGCATCTTTCACCAACATCTCAGGTAGTATTAATGCCAGGGGTCCATACTCTCATTCTCACAAACACAGGGAGCCGATAGAAAATGCATATTCCCTTGGCAAAAATTACTTGTATTATCATATGGAAAGTTTTTTTAAAGAGTAGGTGCTACACTTTGATGTACAGATTATACTTTATTCACATCTTGAAAAGAGAAATAGATTTTTTCTGAATTTTAACTATTTTCTCTGAGTGCTAAACTTTGTAATTCAGGTATTTTACAGTTTTAAATGTTAGTTCTAAAACAGTTTTTTTTTGTTGCTGTTTTTTGTGTGTGGACCCTCACCGGGGATCCCAGTACAGGAAGTCCCTGTGTGTGAAGGACAGGTGGGCCAGGAAAGGAGAGTATTACCAAGGGGAGATGCTGGGGACTCTGGGATGAGGGAATATGTGATTCTAGAAACCAGATCCCAGTGTCTAAAAGGAAGGTGGTCTAGGAAAGAGAGGTGAAGGTCTTGGTGGGTGGGTGGGTGGGTGGGAACTTGGGTGTGGGGTAGAGGTGGTCCAGGAAGAAAGGTCACAGGGAAAGGGGCCCCAGGTTGAGAATTGTAGATGGCCTGCTGCTCTGAGGCCGAAATGAGTCCACTGTCCCCAGCCTGGACTCGCACTCTCTCTCTCTCTTCAGCTGCTCCTGATGGTGCCCTCTTTTCCTAACCTGGGTTCTGGGTGGCAAGAACTTTGAAGAGAATCTCCTGCAGAGTCCTGAGCAGGGGGTGATCCTGGGGTACCAGAACTCTCTGGGCCCATTCAGTGTTAAATAGTTTCGAAGTGAAAATCCACTGGGGAAGAAGGGTGCGGGGAGCAAACCTACTCTCATGGAGTGCATTGCAGCTCCTAGTGAGCTTCTAGAATCTGGAGTAGAACTGTCCATAATGATTTCCAAGGCTGTCAGTCATTATAGAAGAAGGAAGTCTCATTTTTATGCTGCAATGGATGGGTGGATTTGAGCTGCCTGCTTTTCTGTCGGCAGCCCAACCACCACCAGAGTTCTTTTTTGTGTCCATATAGTTCACATATTTATCCCATTATTGGTTTTTGTCATCTGTTTAGACTATCATTCTATGCGGTTTTTTTGGTGGTGGTGCCCTGAAATCTGTTTGAACAGGTGTACAAAAGAACAAAACACAGTCGTGGGCAGCAATGAACCTCATAGTTGCTCTGTTTGAACCCATTGCTGAAGCTACTGTGTCCATCTATCTCATTAAGGACCCTTCTTTACACTTACATTGTGCCCAAGCATAATGTCCTTTTTCAGGGCCTAGTATTTCCTGATAATATGTTCAATGCTCATGAAAGGAAGTCTTGCTATTCTCACCTCTAAGGAACATTCGCTTGTACTTCTTCCAGTACCGATTTGCTTATTCTTCTGGACGTCCATGACACGTTCTATATTCTTCTCCAAACTTAATAATGCAATATAAATACTTTCCCATTTTCCTTTATCTGTGAAAGTAAGTACTTTTCTATTTTTATAAGTGTATGTGGAAATGGAAGAAGATCTCGAACTTCCCTGGGGGATTTTCTTCCAAGGGTGTTTATTACATCTTATCTTGTACTTTCCATTGCTCCTATAAGAAGTCATATTTCTTTACACATAGTAACAGAAAGTATTACAAACATAAACTTGTAAGTTTATGTAGAACACAAGCCAGATAAAACTTGGAAGACAACTATATGTCTTTCAGGAAATTGCCTTTCAACAGTATTGAAAATGCATAGTTCAGATACACAATTGTAGATGAGGATAATGCTTTCCAAGATAGAACATGAGGACTAAGTCTATTTTCAGAGAGAGAAAAGATTGGAAATCGTCCCAGAAATGTCATTTGTGGAGCAGGTTGAACAACTCCCTAGTATAAAAAGAATAAAAAAAGCAATCACACATTTATTAAATTTAGCAAAGACAGTAGAATAAAACATGTTAGATTTTCTTAAGGAAAACATTCAAGTAAAACTAAGTTAGTCAGAATTATAACTAAATATTATAGCTTTGTAGATGTTATATAGAATAACAGGACCCAAGGGGGCATTCTTCTGAGCATTTTTTCTGCCTTTAGTTAAGTTTTGCCCCTCGGTCACCGAAGGTTAGTAAATAGTCTACCTCATCTTAAATACCTGTGCAGGAAGAATTTTTACAATCCCTAGTTACTGTTGTCTTAGGTTGAGCTCTCTACAGAATTAAAGCCATGAAACTTATGTATGTACTATATATATAGAGAAAAATGCATCAAGAAAATGTCTTACATGTGTATAAGTAAGAATGCCCAAGTCCAGGCAAGTTCCAAGTCCATGGGTCAGATGTTAAAATCTTCTATAACTATGTAGCTGCTGCAGGGTTTGAGGAACCCAGAGTCAGCAGGAAGATGACAGGCTTGTGACTGCAGAATTAAATCAATCCAGAGTCAGAAGTTCAGATGGCAGGCCACATGGCAGGCCACTGACAACTCCCAGGTTAGGCAGGCAATAAAGCCAACCACTGGCTCTAGTCCAAAGAACAAGATCAGACAAATACAGGATCCAGACACGGGGGTGGGGAAGGATGAGAAAGAAAGAAAGCTTTTCCACATCACCCTTATATATTGAAAGCAGTTCACACTCCTGAAAATGTCCTTTCAATTGCTTGGATCAGGGCTCTGAGCAGGTTGCATTTCACCCTGATCTTCAACAACTTATGGCCTGCTCTTAACAGATCCCGTGTGATTAAATACTCTGCTGCCAAACAAAAGATGGGCAGTTTGAACCCACCCAGAAGCTTCTTTTGAAAGATCTATTGATCTGCTTCTGTAAAGAGTATAGCCTAGAAACGCCTATGTCACATACTATCAGTATGAATCAAAAATCAACAAGATAGCACACAACAATATTTATCTCTCCATAACTAATTCAGAACTTGAATTGGTTCAAAGTCATTTTCATTCAATGTTGCCTTTAGGGGCCTTTGAGTAGATTCTGACTCATAGTGGTCTTACGCCCAACAGAACAAAACAGTATCCAGTCCTGTGCCATTTTCACAACTCTTATGTTGGAGCATATTATGGCAGTCACTGTTATCAATCTGCCTTATGGCAAGTCTTCCCTTTTCACTCCTCTTCTACTTCAACAAGCATGATACCCTTCTCCAGGGGCTGGTTTCCTGACAACATGCCCAAAGTCCATCCAATACAGCCATACAAAGTGTAAATTACATGAATGCCAAAGTCACAGTCAATCATTTAGTCATTTTTGATACAAAAAATGTCAGACTTATTCAAATTAGGTTAACACTATACAAAACTGTGCACTTTAGCTGTCCGCTTCACCATCATCTTTAGTTAAATATCAACCCATCTCTACCCTTACAGCATAGTGTAGAGAAGACTGAAGGGAACTTAGAAAGGGGGACTCAAGAATCTTAAATATTTGCTCAATGGTCTATGAATGTTTAAAAGCAGTCAACAAACCAGTTATCGAATCAATTCTCCATCATGACTACTTCATAGAACTGTGCCCCATAATGTTTTCAATAGCTGACTTCCCAGATAGAAATTGCCAGATCTTTTGAAGCACTTCTGACTTAACTAGGAGTGCTAGTGGCAAAGTGGGTTACACATTTATCCATTAACCACAAAGTCAACAGTTTGAACCCACAAGTTACTCTATGGGAGGAATTAGAAGCTTTATGCTCCCATAGTGACTTACAGCCTTGGATGCTCTACACTGTTAGCTCTACACTGTTCTATAGGGTATGAACTATGAGTTAGAACTGACTTGATGGCAGTGAACTTGTACTGGCTTTTGCTCTTTGGAGTTGGTGGTGGTGGTGAGGGTTGAGGGGCATTTCAGGGTCAACTTGCCCTACAAACAGTCAAAAAAAGAAAAAACAGACTCGTTGCAAGTGAGTCAATTCTGACTCATAGAGTGCCTACAGGACAGAGCAGAACTGCCCCTGTGGGTTTCTGAGGCTGGAACTCTTCATGAGAGTAGAAAGTGAAGTCTTCCACCAGCAAAGCCGCTGATGACTTTGAACTGCTAACCTTGTGATGATCAGACCAACTTGTAACCACTGCCCAACCTGAGCCCCACCAGAGACTCCCCATTTATTTTGATAGGCCAGTGATCTTCAAAATCTGTAGAATCTATTCGCTTGCAGTTGTATTCAATTGTAGGTAGCATATAAATTGCTAGAGGACAGAAAGGAATTCAAAATACTTGAGCCTTCCCCCACCATTTCCTTCAGGTGGGGCAAAATTACAGATTAGTGATGAGTTGGAAAATGAACACTCACTACCTAGACTTACAAAAATATCTGACTTTGTGAAAAGACAAGACTTCAATGGACACAAAATAATAAGGCATTGATCACTGTACCCATTGTTGAGTTAAATCCTTGCTAGAGAAATGCACCTACTCTTCATTTATGGACTATCATCGTTTGATGTTTCCTATTTAGGATGATAGCAAAACGATACAATTCAAGGTACTTGTGCATTAATAACATACACCTGCAAGTCATGAAAGCCAGGGTTTGAGACGTAGGGAAAGTGGTGTGGCAGTTACCTAATCTACCGTCAACTTGTGGAAGGAGTGGAGCCTAGCCTGTCAATCAGATTGCAGCTTGATGACTCCATTTGGAGGCACTGCATAGATAAATAGTTCACTGGAGCCAGACACGCTCTCTCTGCTTCGTCTTCCTGTTGACAAGACATATGGAGCTACGCTGATGGAACCAGAGCCCTGGAGCTGGAAGAGCCACATGGAGCCCCATACCAGGATTGAGATGTTTTCACTGCCACTGGATCCACAAGACTTTCCACCCACTGCCCTGCGATGTTTCTGCCTTCAGTACCTTTGCATGTGTTGCGTGAGTCTGAAGAAGAATGTATGGACTGTTATCAGACGTATGTACTAATACTGAACTTATAGACTTGAACTGGATTAGACTGGGATGCTTTCTTAATATATCATTTCTCTTTGATATAAAGTTCTTTCTAATACACATATGTGTGCCCATGAATTTGTTTCTCTAGTCAATCCAGACTAACACAAACTGGCTATGATGATTAAAGTTATATGTCAACTTGACTGAGCCATAATTTTCAGTGGTTGGCAGTTTTGAAATGCTGGAATTTGGCGATTCGATACTGATAAAGTATAGCAGAAAAAATGGCAGCCTGCATCTTGTGATCCGATTTGGTCATCCTTCATTTTTATACAGCATCTATTTTCAGAGAATAACTTGGTTTAAAAATTAACTATGGGAATAAGTTAGGGTTGGGTATATTGTCCTTTTTATGCATCTATACATATTGTATTAGGTAATAATGTTATACATTGCATTATATGCATATATCATGTATATATTTGATTTATATCATGTATTATATATTACAACCCTGGTGGTGTAGTACTTCAATGTTTAACTACTAACTGAAAGATTGGTAGTTGCAACCCATCAGCTGTTTTTAAGGAGAACGACATGGCACTCTGCTTATGTCAAAATTAGAGTTTTGGCAAGGGGCAGTTCTACACTATTCTATACAGTTATTATGACTCAGAATGTCTTGACACCAATTATTTGAATTATACTGTATACTCTGATATAACAAATTCAAGCACAATTGCGGAGCATTTGAAGCTTCTCCTTTGCTTACTCCCAGGTCCCAGACTCTTACTTATCCCAAACTCTGTCTGCCTTCAGGAATATTAATCTTGGGCACAAGGAAGAGTTTTCAAACACCCAGCTTGATTAGCTGGCGTCTTCGTTCTACTAGATGCTTTTAAATCATTTGTCTTTGTCAAGTTCTCAATGCAGAAATGATGCACAATAGGTAAGTGGGAAAATGGTAGTGAAAGGTAATAGGGTTTTTCAATGGATTTTTATCTATTTATTTTTAAATCATTTTATTGGGAGCTTGTACAACTCTTATCACAATCCATACATCCATCCATTGTGTCAAGCACATTTGTACATTTGTTTCCCTCATCATTCTCAAAACATTTGCTTTCTACTTGAGCCCCTGGTAACCGCTCCTTATTTTTCCCTCCCTCTCTCCTCCCCCTCCCTCATGAACCCTTGATAATTTATAAATTATTATTATTATTATATAAAAAAGTATTATTTTCTCACATCTTACACTGTCCAATGCCTCCCTTTCACCACTTTGTTATTGTCCCTCCCCAGGGAGGAGGTTATATGCAGATCTCTGTAGTTGGTTCACCCTTTCTACACCACCTTCTTGGTGTCGCCACTCTTACCATTGGTCCTGAAGGGATCATCTGTCCTGGATTCCCTATGCTTCCAGTTCCTATCTGTACCAGTGTACAACCTCTGGTCTAGATGGATTTGCAGGATAGAATTAGGATCATGCTAGTAGGAGAAGGAAGCATTTAAGAATTATAGGAAAGCTGTGTACTTCACTTGTGATATACTGTACTTTGACTAGCTCCTCTCCTCTCTGAGACACTTCTGTAAGACACTACTATCTCTATTGCCTACAGATGGGCTTTGGTTCTCTACTCTGCACTGTACCTCATTCACAAAGATCACATTTTTTTTTGTTCTTTGATACCTGATACCTGATCCCTTTGAACCTTCATGATCACACGGTCTGGTGTGCTTACTTCATGTGGGCTTTGTTGTTTCTGAACTAGATGGCCTCTAGTTTACCTTTTAGCCATTAAGATTCCAGATACTATATCTTTTGATAGCTGGCCACCATCTGCTTTTTCCACCACATTTGCTTATGTGCCTGCTTCTTCTGTGGTGATTGTGTCAGGAAGGTGAGCATAATTTTCCATGAATTTTTAAAGCCCCCTTCATATGTTCTTTTAAATTCTTATCTAAGGCACACAAAAAAAGTAGTTTTTAATTACCAACTGATAATACACTAATTAAAAATAACCAAATGACACATAATACCTCTTTTTTTTCTTTGCCTTTATTCATTTTTTAACATGCTCTCGGTCTCAACTTCTTAGTCTAACCCTTAAAACAGTGAGTGCTTAATGCACTCTGATTACTTCACATGGTGTCTGACTCCATTCCATTCTGCATGTCTCTTTCCTCCAGTACTGACAATTTTATGGAACATCAATGTAAATGGGGGAGAAAATTCAATATGTCATTGCTTCTCTTGCTTTCTACTCTCAGGATGGGATGAGATAGATTTTATAGGACCTCTCAGATGAGCAGTCTCCCCTTGAAGTAATCAACTCATTTTCTTGCACTGGCTCTCTGTTTTTCCCTGCTTCTTTCCCCTCTCCTCATTCTTCCTTACTGGGAAGCCAATAAAGTTTTTATTATAAGCTCTCAAGTTAGATTTTGCTTCTTGGGAGAACCCAGGTAGTCAGTAACTTAGTGTTTTCATTTCATATTTGTTTCTTTAAAAAAATACTCTTCCTAACCTGCAGTTATTATAGATCAATTAGGAAAAGAAATACTGCCAATCGCAAATATGGTTTGGAAGGTCTTTTTCAACTAACATCCCTGATATAAACATAGAAATGCAAATATAGATTAGTTCCAGATATTACTCTGTGTAATTGTATTACTGCTTCAAGTTGTAACTATTCCTCATAGAAATACCAACACTCTTTTAGAAAGCAAATGTGTTGTAAAACAGTACATTTATATCGAAATATATAATTTGAGAAGTAAATTTTACTTTAAATTAATTATAATTAAAGAAAGATATGTATTTATACTCACTCATATATCTGGTAACCCTGTCTTTGTCATCTTCACTTCTCTAATAATAATTATAAAGCTTTTATTTTTAAGTGATAGAAGTGTTAAATAAGCAACAGAAAATAAGTTGTTTTTTTTAAAATATACTGACCACCAAAAAAGCCACATATAAAACTAATTAGAATTGCAAAATAAAACTGTACTCTCAAATTTAAGAGTCTAGAAAATTGAGAAGGGAAATAATATTCATTCAATAAAATAAAAAAAAAAAAACAAATTGAGAACTTCCATCTCACCAGAAAACCAAGGGAGGAAATTAATAAAGCATAATCCTCATTTTATGTGTAAAAACATTCATTTGAAAGTAAGAAATGAAAATGTCCAAGTTTCTAGGGGAAAAGGTGAAAAAAATGTAGCCACTGTGTCAATCTTGTTGAGGACTGTTCTCTTTTGCTGCCTCTCTAGTTTACCAAACATCGTGTCCTTCTCCAGGGACTGGTGTCTTCTCATGACATGCCCAAAGCATAGGAGACAAAGTCTCTCCATCCTTGCCTCTAAGGAACATTCATGCTGCATTTGGATCAAGACACATTTATTGACTCTTTTGACTGTCCATGGTATTTTCAATATTGTTTAGCAGAACCATAATTCAAATATACTGATTCTTCTTCAATCTTCCTTATCCTATGCCCAACATTCACCTACACATGAGGTGAGTTAAAATGCCCTGGTGTAGGTAGGCACCGCTTGGTCCCTTGCTTTTCAACAATTCAAAGGTCTTGTGCAGCAGACTTACCCAACACAATGAGTCCTTTGATCTCTTAATTGTTGCATCCATGATCATTGTTTGTAGATTCAAGTAATATGAAATCCTTAGCAACTTCAATTTTCTCTTCATTTATCATGATGTTACCTAACTATTGGGCCACTTGTGAGAATTTTGATTTTCCAAAATGCATATGTCATACATATTGAAGACTGCAGCCTTTGTAGTGCTTAAGTTTTATTCACAGCGATCTATAATCATAAAAGTGTTCACTGACAAAGATTAAAACATAAATCCACCATTCCTTCTTAGCTATTCATGAAGATATCTCACACAACAATGGATATACTAAGGGTCCAATGGGGGAGGGGGGCAATAACACTTTCAAATTTAATAAGCATTATACAAACAGGCAGAAATTATAGAGTTTGTGAAACCAGTCCAGGGGAGATGTTGTGGCAGTGATTCGCAAGGAAGATGAGTGTCTTCCAGGGAAGTTGTTTCTGGGGTCAGTGGCTCATGTCACTTTCCCTAGCAAAGGAAGACTGGCTGAGAGATCCTGAGAACGTACAGTCACCAAGAAGAAGCCACCACAATTATCTCAAGCTGGTAGCTTTCCACAAGAGAATGATGCTAAAATGCCTACTAACCCAGATAAATCAATGGCCGTCAAGTTCATTGGCTAGCACTAGCTCATGAACAATCTGCCCTTTTCAGGCTCATTGTCTAGTAATGTTTATTTTTTTTATTGTATGCTTATACTTATCTTTATAATGTAAACTAGGTTCAGAAGACAATAAAATATAGAAAAAATTGAAGCTATCAAGGATTTCATCTTGCTTGGTTCCAAACAAGGCTCATAGAAACAACTGTCAAGAGAGTCGATAGCGTACTGCACTCAGTGAAGCTGCTGGGCAGGACCTTTTTTAAGTGTTGAAAAGCAAACATATTACTCTAAGGACTGAGGTGCATCTGATGTCAGCCATCATATTTTCAATTGCCTCATATGTATGTGAAAGCTGTATGTGAAAGTAAAAGGAAAGAACTAGGAAGCAAAGGACATTTAAAGAGGTATAAATACAGACAAGTACATAAGTAACTACATCTGCAGACAATTGAGCTCTCACAGAAGGGTCACAAGGAAGTGATGAGCCAGCCAGGATGCAGTATAGCACTGAGGAGACATACAACATTCTTTAATTATTTAATCCTTCCTCCCCACTATTATCAAGACCCCAGTTTTGCCTTACAAATCCAGCTAAACCAGAGCATGTACATTGGTATAGATAAGAGCTCTCAACACACAGAATCCAGGACAGATAAACCCTTCGGGAACCATAATGGAAGTAGCAAATAATTACATGATGCTAGGGGAAAGGTGGGGAAAGAAAGAGGGAACTGATTGCAATGATCTACGTATAACCCCTCCCCCTGACCAGGGTGACGAACAACAAAAACAAGGGAGACAGCTGCCAGTATAAGATATGGAGGGGAGGGAAGGAGGGGGGAGGGAGAAAATGAGGAGCTAAAACCAAAAGTTAAAGTCGAAAGAAAGGTTTTGAAAAGGATACGTACAAATGGGTTTGACGCAAGGGATGTGTGGCTTGTTAGAAGAATGGCGAAGGCGCCCGACAAAATGATTTTTTAAAATAAGCTGGACCCTGAATAAGAACGATCTAAGAAGAACGGATGCCTTTGAGTTACAGTGCTGCGAACGAGTATTGCAAGTACCATGGACAGCCAAAGATGAACAAATCTGTCTGGGGAGAGGGCTAGGCAGCATGCTCCCTAACGGCAAAGTGGTGAGACTTGTCACCTCTACTTCAGACAAGAGAGACCAGTTTCTGGGAGGCATCAAGCTGGGTAAAGTAGAGGGACAATGAAAAAGAAGGACGCTCTCAACAACACGGACGGACACAACAGCTGCAACAATAAACAACAGCACTTTTGAGGATGGCGCAGGACCAGGCGGTGCTTTGTGCTCTTGTATCTAGGGGCCACCAGGAGCGGGAAATGACTAGACAGCGGTTAAAGCAACAGTGATACCCGTGAATGAGTAAGAATTCTGTACTCTCTGAATTACACCGTATGAGAACGGCAGCTTTGGCAATTTGGAAGGACTCTATTCAGAAGGGGCAAGATCAGGGCAGCAGGTAAGTGGAGCAGAGTTTCCCAATTAAACCTATCAGACAGCACTGATATTCTCAAAGAATGAGCATATGCATAGTTGTGACAGAAGAGGTTTCCTGGGAGTGACATTCCTTGATTTTTTTTCTCACCAATGCAATTTTCAATTTTCTTAGAAGCTCTTCAGAAAAAGCCCCCATGATCATCCTTGCTCTTCAAGTACAAAAAAGAAACGAAAATTTTAAAAAGCTATATATTTTATTTTTAAAAAACAACTTTATCACTTTCAAAGGACTCTTTATTACATTTAATACTTTTTTGGGGCGTGGGGGGGGGGGGCGTCACTGCCCTGCTGGATTTGAACCGCCAGGCCAGTGAGTTGCAGTCCCGCACTCAACCACTAGACCACCGGGGCTCAGTCCTTATATTTAATACTTATATCAAATCTGCCATTCCATTCTTGGAAGCATTTTTCAAACTCATCTGTTTGGATGGCTGATGGCACCTTCCTTGTTTTTTTCTTCACCTCTTCTAAGTTGCCTAATCTCAGTCCTTTCATGTTCCTCTTCATTGATAAAACAAAAAGAACGCACACAGAGACAGGTCAGGTGAGTACGGCGCACAAGGCTAGAGAGGCATGCTGTTTTTTGGCAAAAACTGGTGCACTGGCTGCATGAACAGGTTTATTGTCATGGTGGCAAACCCAGTCTCCCATCTGCTACAAATCAGCCCTTTTTGGCCTCACACTGTTACGCTATCTTTTCAGAACCTCTGCCTAGAAAGTTTATTTATCAGTCTGACCTGGTGGAACTCCAGAAGCACAAGTCAACATTTCGTCCATTCAGGAAGTTGACAGACATCCAAAATGAGATTTGGCATCAATCAACCTTTTTTGACATCAGTGCAACTTTTTGGAAAAGAGAAAAACCACTCGTACACTTGCGATTTTCCCATAGCGCTGTCCCTCTGAGCTGTGTTCAACATCACAACAGTTTCTGTGACTTTATTCCCCTAACAGGAAAGGAAATTTCACAACCACATGCTGATCTCTTAAATCAGCCATCACACACATGACTGTGACCAGAAACAAATTTCCTCGGCAAGGCCACTGGTTCACTAACTCAGAGCAAGTTGCTGGATGCTCTCCTAGTGGAGAAAAAAGCATATTGTCAAAACTCTGCTAGCAGAGCTTTGTCCCAGTTTTGGGGGTCGGGGGAACACCTCTCATATATCCAGAAATAGTCCTCTTTGAGAATCTCAAAATCAGCAACAACCTTTCTCCATAACCTCCTAAGCTGACCTCTTCCTTTTGAATTCGTCTTTGGTATTGTCTGAGCTTCCCCTGAAACACAAGTTGCAATTAAAGACTATTGTTTTATGACATCAGAATGCCATAAATTTGTTACACAGTATCGGTGATGGAGCAGGTATCCACAGGGACTTCATTAGAAATGGATACTAATCCTTACCTCAGGATCATTTTCCCCCATTGGAACAAACCGCGACCTTTTCTGTTCCAAGGTACACAAACAAGATTAAGTCGAAAGTCAAGTGCATGTTTACTCACACACCTGAGCACACATGCATACACACACATGTGAGTCAAATGGCATTGTTACAAAATCATAGAAACTTTTGTTAAGGAAATTTATCCACGTTGGAAGCTATTGCATCTTGTCGTAACTTCCATCTAGGTCTGTATGTTACTTCCATCTCTCTCACCTTTCTTAGAAGCTTTCTGTGCTCTTCATTTATATCACTTCAAAATGGCCGTTTTGGCAGCTTTGAAGGAATCAAATAATATTCCTTTTCCACATACTTTTTTGTGTTTGGTGGAGGGGAAAAAGTTTGAAGACACAAAGTTTCCCAAGGAAATTCTCGTAAGACAGTTTGTTATCCTTGGAGAAGGAGCAGGGACCTCGTCATGATGAAAAAACGATTCCTTGGCACACTTCTCCTGGCCTTTTTCTCACTACTGCCGATGGCAATTTTTTAAAAAAATCACTGCACAATAAGATCTTTCTAGATAATGTATCAAGATTACCCTTCATTATCTTTTTTAAGGTGAATTAGTCACCTTAACCTCCTAAATCGAACTGATCTCTCTGAACAGAATTCATCTTTGAGGTCTCTGCAGCCTTCCTTAAAACACTTAACTCATCTAAAAACTATCTTCAGCTTTTTGTGTGCATGGGGAAGCATCCTCATAAAATTGTTGCAAAGATTCAGTTTGAAAAGATATCCATGCTAGTTCTGTTAAAAGTTTTATATTAGTCCTAACTTCAAAATTGTGGGGGACAAAAAATTACCTTTGATCTGAAAAGCACCCTAATAAGACTAAGACAAATATATGACTGCAATAAGTGGTCTGCACACATCCAGTGAGCACCGAGATGTATTTGAATGAGGGGCTTTTTCTTGTTATTGTTCTTAATAAAGCCAGGTTTGTAATAACTGGAGTTCTAGAAGAATATTTTTACTTACCCTTATATCAGATTCATTAATAATTTTTATCATTTATTCCATACGCATATATTCCAACATTTCCACTTAAGTGCAAACTTTCTCTTAATTTCCCAGGCAATGAAAAAAATGTAGAGCTATTGATCAGAAAATATCACAGGCCTTAGCTTTTTAAAAAGAGACTGAAATGTAAGTTTCACTAATTGTCGCTTCCATGGAAGCATACAAGTCTATATTAAATCTTGTCACAATTTAATCTACATTTAATTATCATCTATCAGTCTTCAAAGCCTACTGATGAGAAAGAAAATCACACAGCATATGGTAACCAAGGCGCACAGGAAGAAGTTGCAATGCATCTCTTCCTGTTCCTCTGTGGTACAGCTAATCAATATTCTCATGCAGCTTCCCAAAATAGATGAACACGTGATATTATAAAACCAAAGCTTAGAGATGGATTACTATAAAAAGAGTAGCCACTGCTTGCGAACTGTTACGTGAAAACTTTGTTTCCTTAGGGCCTCACATTCTGACAGTGAAGCTCTTAAATATTTTTCATTTTGCTGTGTGAGAAAATCATGAGACTAATGTCCCCCATAACATACGGAGTGATGGTTCAGTACCTCCTTAGAAACCATTAGCGTCTACAGTTTACTGCAGCCCGAGGCATATCCATCACAATGCCTATCACACCTTGTAAGAAAATTGACCAATCCACCCTTCCTCCGCAGAAACTAGCTATAGCTTTTCCTCCTTCGAGGCAAACCATATACAACCCACCTCTTCTAGCTCCCGTGGGCCAAACGGATTGGAAAATAAGTTGCTATCTGACCCAGGGTCAGACCATCTCTCAGCAGTGCAGTGGCTCATATGCCGGCTTATTGTGAAAACATAACTAGGTTAATGAAAATCTTGCTTTTGAAAATAGAAAGTAAGAATTGGGTGCGCGTCGTCAGTACAAAAAGTGAAAGAATGCTCAAATAAAAGGCGTAAGGTAAAGGAGAGGGTCTAATAAACCAGATCAGGCGATTAAACACACACACACACACACACACACACACACACACACACACATACCCCAAGGAGTAGGAAGATGTTGAGAAAAACACATAGTCAAGAGATCTTTTGTTTCATTTTGTTTGCTTGTTCGTTGTTTAGAAAAGGCAGTAGAGGCAGAGAGTGGCTAAATGATGTTCACAGTTGCTCACGGGAGCCCTGCAGAACACTAGCTGTGAGAAAGTCTGTTCTTCAAAGGCTCCAATTTACTCTCATTGGATATCTTATACTGAGCACCATAATTATCGTCCCTACCTGTAAAATAATTTTCTGTTTCTTGAACTAATCTGAATTATTTAGGAACTGGAATATTTGTCATTTCTACTACATTTTTAATTACCAAAAATGCAAAGTTTTAAAAAATACTGTGTTATAGTTTCCACATTACTATCTTCCAATTTTTTACAGAAGCTCCAATAAGCCTTTATAATAAATTTTGTTATATACCTCCACCTACTTTTTCTCCTCATACCCCAAATCAAAATGAAGTGAAAAATATAAAAGTAAGCAAAAAAACTTGTAAAGTTAATGCAATATTTATGATGTACTCATTTCTACCTCATCATTCATACATGACTTGGATTTTTAGCCTGAAAGTCTATCATAAGGGGAAGCAGCTAATGGAAAGAAAGAGCACAGCATCTTTTAAGGTCATCGATTATCAAACAACTGAGACACATCAATTATAAAAAAGAGAGAGAAGCACTTAAGTCCTATTTTTTAGCTCACTAAATATTTTCCATTTCTCTCATTTGAACCACTCCTTTGTTTAACATAACAATGGCAGACAGAAATAAAGAAATCCCAGAATTGTTTTAAGTGTACTTATATTTAAAAATCCAAGGAAGACAAAAGTGAAAGTTGGGCACTGAATAAAGAAGACTGAAGAGAAACTGATGCATTTGAACTATGGTGTTGACAAAGAATATTGAAAGTACCATACCCTGCCAAAAAGCAAACAAATCTGTCTTGGAAAAAGTACAACCAGAATGCTCCTTAGTAGCGAGAATAATGAGATTTAGTCTCGCTCACTTTGAACATGTTATCACGAGAGACCTGTCCCTGGAGAAGGATTTCATGCTTGGCAAAATGGAAGGGCAGAGAATAAAATGAAGCTCCTGGATGAGATGAATTGATACAGTTGCTACAACAATGGGCTCAAATGTAAGAGAATGTGAGGATAGCCCTGGACTGAGCAACGTTTGCTCTTTCGTACATCAGGTCCCTGCGAGTCACAACTGACTTGACCGAACGACAACAGTATTTTAAAAATAACAAAAGAAAGCCAATTGAACCAAAAATTCCCACACCAGGTCTTGAATCCCTGAATAAAATTATTTAAAGTTTTGTCTGGGGTCACTTATTTTATTTTTATAGTTAGAAGCAATGCCATTGGAGTTTTCACAAAGAACTTCTCTTGTTCATACATTCCTGAATAATGCGTTTATATTGAATTTTTTAAAGAATTCTGTAGGAACTAATGTTTTCTTGTGTGTGCTAATTACATAAGAACTTAAAACCTTATTGTGATAGGGGGGTTTATTGTGTCAACCTGGTCAGTAGGAACATGTGGGATTCATAAGGTCACAGTTTGATTGGAGAACAAAGAGACACATGACTCACCAAGGTTTGGCCCTCTCTCTCTCTTGCTCTCTGTTGATTGGACCAGCATACAGCTGCTTTAGCTTGCTCTCTGCCTCAACTTGTGAGCTACACTTATCTGTGGGAGTCACTCCAGCCCCAGGATCATGTCGCTAGAACTTGAGGTGCCTTTGAGACCTGCTTCATTACACTGCTGATGCATACGTTGCTTGAGCTTGAGGCTGTCGGAGCCTCTAGTCTTGCATTGTTTGAGTTCAATATCCTAGTCAAGCCTGCTTCCCTCAACTCCTGCCTGTTGGTGACCCACCCTGCTGTGTGCTACTTGTGGTAGGACTCTTCCTGCATTTCCAGAGGGAAGACTCAGCTATCTGCTTCCTTTACCTTGGACCCAGCAGCCCTTGTGAGTTGAAAGATTTCCAGTATTTTAACTGTTGCACGGAAGTGAGCTGAACTGAGTCCTCTGTATTGCTGTGTGCACGAATTAGCTGTTATATTCCTTCGTGCTACATAAATCTGCGTGTACATAATCATAATTGTAAGTCTCCTGGCTTTGTTTCTTTTGAGAATCCTGCATAACACACTAATATTTTCACAGTTGTTTGTGACTATCTAAGAAAATATTAATTAGCTCTGCTATAAATGAATCTTTATACAGAATTATTTTGTTTCTCCAAATAAAGACCATATGAGGAGAATTCTCTACAATTCTCCTCTAGCAGGTCACATTTTTGTGAGCAATAATTGCAGAAGATAAGGAATATTTGCTTATAAAACCACAGTAAAGCACTTCAAAAAAAAACCTTAAATTGGTCTCCCTCCAAGGCAACCCAGCTCTCCACCCTGCCTTCCCACAGCGCTTGACAGACCATGGCCAACCCTTGCGTGTGGCAGATCAAGATCAAAACCGGCATTATGCAGCGACTGGTCAAAGAAAGAGTAATGTATGAAAAAGAGGCAAAAGGACAAGAAGAAAAGACTAGGGGGGTGGGGGGGGGGAATGAAGGCTGAAGATGGTGACAATTACGCCATTCAGAAGCAGACAGAGATCTTGCAAGAGTCCCGGACGATGATCTCAGACTGCCAGAGCAGGTTGGAAGCCGCACATGCCAATCTTCTGCAGTTATGAGAAAGTGAAAAAGACCCGGGAGAAGCTGAGGAATTTAAAGAGGCACATTTAGTACTGGACTCCGTGAAGTTAGAAGCCTGACATTTCTCTCTATGGGGTTTTTATGCCTTATATTCTAAGATCCGTTCCACAGTCTGCTGTGTTATGGTCAAGGAGAATGAAATGTGCAGTTGAATATATATTGTTGGCCTAATTTAAGGCGTCAAATTAAAAAAAAAAGCTTAAATTAAAATCGAGATTTCTTTTTTCTATCGCATAAACTTGCATGACATTTATATATTTCATTTATTTAGCTAGTTATCCCACTTAGAGCAATTGGTCAAATTAAGTGGGCACCGTCTAGTTCTTCAGGTTTTAAGGTTGCACAGACTGATGTTTATGTGGTTTATTAGTCCATTGGACTAGTTATTTCCATGTGCCTTTTGATTTTACCAAGGTTATTTCTTTAGAATGTGACAAGATTCTTACACCTTGTACCTTGCACCATTGCTGAAATGCTTTTAAGACCCCAGTCACTATTCACCAACATCTGGTGTACAACATCGTTTTTATATATAGACTATGCTGTAACAATTGGCCTTGGTGTTGAGTCCTCAGACCCAATGACACATTTTTTCTGAATATTTGGTTATGTCTTTTAGAAGTCATCAAAAACAAAATTGAATGCTTAGAGATCAATAGCAGACTACTATTGTCCATTTTTTGGATCAAAGACCTTTGTGAGTCATTAAGCAGGGTGACAAAGCAAAAGGAGTAGCATCACATTCACTCTCAAAAAGAGCATTTCAAGATCAGTCTTGAAGTACAATGCTTTCCGTGGTAGAATGCTGATAACACAAAAGGAAATCTAGTTGATACAACTATTATTCAAATGCAGCACCATTCTTCAACTGAAGACTTCTTCCAATCTTTTCAGTTTTAAATTGATCAATATTTAATCAACATGCATTGATAATAATTGGTAATCAGAATGCAAAATGTAGAAACAAAAGAGGAAGGAATGTTAGGAACTATAACCTTTCTTTATGGATTGAAACTTAGTGTAGAGAAAACCAAAATCCTCACAACTGGAATAATAGAGAGCATCATGATAAATGGAGAAAAGACTGAAGTTGTCAAGGATCTAATCCTGCCTGGGTCCACCATCAAAACTTTGTTAGAAACTAAGCTAGAAGTCGCATTATAGACTTTACAAAATCAATGGCTTCATTGAAAATAATTTTTCTAATGTACAAAAAGTGGCTGTACTTATGGACTTAATCAAATGGAATGCAGAGACATCAAACTGACTCTTCCTGTGCTAAAAACAATGGAGGCTCTCAATCTCTTCAGCTAAGACCAGTGAACTGTGAACCAGACATCAATTGTTCATATGGAAGTTCAAGTTCAAGTTGAAGGAAATTAAAACAAGTCAAAAAAAAAAAAAAAACCACAGTACAACCTTGAGTGTACCCCATATGACTTTTGAGAAGATCTCAGGAACAGTTTTGAGTCACTGAAAACTGACAGAAAATCTGATGAGCTGTGTGATGACTTTAAGAATATCATACATGAAGAAAGCACAAGGCCATGATAGAGACAGGAAAGAAAGAAGAAATCAAAGTGGAAGTCAGAAAAGACTGAAATATAATCTTCATTGCAGGGAATCGAAGAAATGAAGCAATAAAAGAGCTAAGCAGAAAATCTCAAAGAGAAGCTTGAGAAACAGACTATTATAATGGCAAAGATTGGGAGCCAGACAATCAAAAGGAAAACCACCGCGTACCTCACTGGGAAAATGAAAGAAGAAAGTCAAGTAGCACTATTGAAAGATTTTTGTGGGTAGAATATTGAACTTTGCAGGAAGCATCAAAAGAAATGGGAAAGAACACACAGAATCTGATTGGCATTCAACCATTTCAAGGAGTAAATGAGCAAGAACCAATGGTACTGAAAGAAGAATATACTGAAGGCATTAGCAAGAAAACAAGTGTCCAGAAATTGATGGAATACCAATAGAAATGTTTCAACAAGCTTTTGAAACCCTGGACGCACACACTCACCTATGCCAAGAAACCTGGAAGACAGCTACTTGGCCAACTAACTGAAAGATATTTGTTTTGGTATCCATCACCAAAAATAGGTGATCCAACAAAATGCAGAAATTATCAAGCAATATCATCAATATCATATACAAATAAAATTTCACTAAAGATCATTCAACAACAAAGAATGCAGCAGTATACTAATAGGAAGCTGTCATAAATTTAAACCCAGATTCAGAAGACATGCATTAAGGAATTTCCTTGTGGATGAATCTTGGCTAAAAGCAAGAAATAGGAGAAAGAATACGAGAAAATATTGAATTTGCAAAAGTATTTAACTATGGATAAAATTGAGAAGAATGGGAATTCCACAATGTGGAACCTGTACATAAACCAAGAAGCAGTCCTTTGAACAGGACCAGGGTAAGCTGAGTGATTTAAAATTAGGAAATGTGTCAGGCAGGGTTCTCTTAGAGAAATAAAATCAGGACACTAGTAATTCTTTTTATATATTTATAGAGAGAGAAAGATATATAAGACAAGAAACAGTTAACTATCTATAAAGCAGTACAGATTGCTCAGTGCAACTCACTTGTGTGAGGCAGCTAGAAGACTGGCAGTCCTTCAGTCTTGAGGGCCTCTGAGTAGTCCTCTGTAGAGCAATCCAGGCTATCTGGTCACAGGCAGCAAACAGCAGAGCAGGTCGCCAACAGTCAGCAGATGACAGAGTCCAACAGTCCCCAGCTCAAGAGATGTATATCCCAGGAGCGTGGCGAATTAGGGCTTGAAAGAACCTCAACTCACAGCTCCACAGTCCACGATTAGGTGTCCCATGGGTAGTGTTTCTTGGAGATCAAGGCACAGGACAAACAAAGCAGCTGTCTGGTCCAAAGATCTGGAAGCAAGAGAGAGAGGGCGGGACTCGCTGAGCCCTTCCTATCTCTTCCCTTCAATTCATACCATGTGTTCATTGGCCATGCCATCACAACAGACCCACCAATCTGTGGCCATGTTGATATAACAAACTTACCCATCACAATCCACCCCTTGCCAACATGACACCTGTACACGGTTTTTTACCCATATAGAATTTCCAGACATCAATGAAATCAAACTTATACTTAACATCAAATATCTATCATACATATAAATGAGAACACATTGTAGTTGATCTATCATACATGCCAAAGAAAAGATTCAATAAGCTCATAAACAGAAAATACATGAACAATCACAAACCTCATTTCTGCATTTGATCGATCACATGGTCGTGATTGGTAGGTAGAACTACCTTCTCCTACTATCCATTCTGTATTACCTTTGCCCTCAGCAATCACTTCAGCTGGTTGTGGTTTTTTGCCTGGTGGGGTGACCCAGACCTTCATTCCTGAGGGGTCTAGGTCATTAGATGTCCTGCCATGATGGGGTTGCTGTAATTTACCATTAACTTTTATCACAGGGCATGGTAGCACTAAGGTTGGCCTATGGGATCTCCTGGATTCCAGACATATTCCTCTCTACCCCCATTATGTAACACCAATCCAATTTTTTCTTGATAATCTGGATCAATCACACCACTCAGTACAGTGACACCCTTCCTGATCTGTTAATCCAAAGGCCTGAGAAGCGCAAAGTGGCCAGGGGGCATTCTCAGCTGCCAGTTCAGTGGAAACCGTACTGTGGGAGAGTTCCTTGCTTCAGGACCAGGACCTCCAGTCCCAAAGAACATAGGGTTGCTGGGACAGGAAGCAAAAACGCTGCAAGTGGGTCAATAGGAGTAATAGTGAGTGGTGCCACTCCAGTTTCCACCCCTTGGTTCCAGGACCCATGTATCCTGGCTATTGGAGACACAGCACAATATATTGGCTGCTGGTTTAAAGCGTATACAGCTTCCTGGAGAACACTGCCCCAGCCTCACAAGTTGTTGCCACGTATTTTGTGTCGCAGTTGTGTCTTCAGGAGCCCATTCCATCATTCTATCAAGCTAGCTGCTTCAGGATGATGAGGAACATGATATGACCAGTGGATTCCATGGGAATGGGCCCATTGCCGTACTGAATTTGCTGTAAAGTGAGTTCCTTGATCTGAAGCAATGCTATGTGGGATGCCAAGCCGGTAGATGAGGCATTCTGTAAGTTCACAAATGGTGGTTTGGGCAGAAGCATTGCATGCAGGGAAGGTAAATCCATATCCAGAATAGGTGTCTATTCCAGTCAGAACAAAGTACTGCCCCCTCCAGGATGGGAGTGGTCCTATATAATCAACTTGCCACCAAGTTGCCGGCTGATCTCCCTGAGGAATAGTTCTGTACCTTGGACATAATGTCGGTTTCTGCTGCTGGCATATTAGGGCACTCAGCAGTGAATGTGGCCAAGTCAGCCTTGGTGAGTGGAAGTCCATGTTGCTGTGCCCATGCATAACCTCCATCCCTTCCACCATGTCCACTTTGCTCATGTGCCCATTGGGCAATAACAGGAGTGGCAGAGGAAAGAGGAGGGCCAGTCTCCACAGTGCGTGTCATCTTATCTACTTGATTATTAAAGTCCTCCTCTTCAGAGGTAACCCTTTGATGAGCATTCACAAGAGACACAATTACATTTACTTTTTTGGTCCACTCAGAGAGATCCATCCACATACCTCTTCCCCACACCTCTCTGTCACCAATCTTCCAATCATGTTCCTTCCAAGTCCCTGACCATCCAGCCAAGCCATTAACCACAGTCCATGAATCAGTATACAGACTCACATCTGGCCACTTTTCCTTGTAGGCGAAACTGAACAACCAGGTGCAGAGCTTGAAGTTCTGCCAATTGGGAGGATTTTCCTTCACCATTATCTTTCAGGGAGATCCCAGAAAGAGGCTGTAGCGCTGCTGCTGTCCACTTACAAGTGGCATCTGCATATCGTGCAGAGCCATCTGTGAACCAAGCATAACTTTTCTGTTCTTCAGTTAAATTATCATAAGGAACTCCCCAAGAGGCCATAGGTGCAGATTTGGAAAGAGAGGTAATGTGACTGGAGTGGGGATTGTGGGCATTTGGGCCACTTCTTCATAGAGCTTACTTGCACCTTCAGGTCCTGCTGTCGCCCAATCTCATATGTACCACTTCCATTTAACAATGGAGTGCTGCTGTGCACATCCAACTTTATGACTCTGTGACCCAGACAATACCCAGTTCATGATGGGTAGTTCAGGCCTCATGGTGACTTGGTGGCCCAAGGTGAAGCATTCAATCTCCACCAAAGCCCAATAACAGGCCAACAGCTGTTTTTTAAAGGGGGAGTAGTTGTCTGCAGAAGATGGCAAGACTTTACTCCAAAATCCCAATGGTCTACACTGTGATTCGCCAATAGGGGTCTGCTAAAGACTCCACACTGCATCTTTATCAACAACTGACACTTCTAGCACCATTGGGTCAGCTGGATCATATGGTCCCAGTGGCAAAGCAGCTTGCACAGCAGCCTGAACCTGTTGCAGATCCTTTTCTTGTTCCAGGCCCCACTCAAAATTGGAGGCCTTTCATGTCACCTGATAAATAGGTCTAAGTAGAACACCCAAGTGTGGGATATGTTGCCTCCAAAATCCAAAAAGGCCCAATAGGCGTTGTGCCTCCTGTTTCATTGTTGGGGGAGCCAGATGCAATAGCTTGTTCTTCACTTTAGAGGAAATACCTCGACATGCTCCACACCACTGGACCCCTAGAAATTTTACCAAGGTGGAGGGTGCTTAAATCTTTGTTGGGTTAATTTCCCAACCTCTTGTACTCAGATGCTGTACTAATGAATCTAAAGTCTTTGATACATCCTCCTTAGTGGATCCAATCAGCATAATGTCATCAATATAATGGACTAGTGTGACATTTTGTGGAATAGACAGGCGATCGAGGTCCCTTCGGGCTAAATTATGGCACAGGGCAGAAGGCAAACTGCTTCTGTTGCCCCTGCCAGCTGAAGGCAAACTGCTCTTGGTGATCCTTTGAAATTGGTTTGGCCAGATCAGAAGCTGCATACCAAGTACCAGAAGAAGTATTAATTTGCTCAAGCAATGAGACCATATCTGGAATTGCAGCTGCAATTGGAGTCACCACCTGGTTAAGATTACAATAATCCACTGTCATTCTCCAGGATCCATCTGTCTTCTTTATAGGCCAAATGGGTGAGTTAAATGGAGATGTGGTAGGAATCACCACCCCTGCATCTTTCAAGTCTTTGATGGTGGCACTGCAATCCCTCCAGGAATGCGATATTGCTTTGGTTTATGATTTTCCTAGGCAATGGCAATTCTAATGGTTTCCTTTTGGTCTTTCCCACTATGATAGCCTTTATCCCACATTTCAGGGCTCCAATGTGGGGGTTCTGCCAGTTACTGAGTATGTCTATTCCAACGATGCATTCTGGAACTGGGAAATAACCACAAGATGGGTTCGGGGATCTACCGGACCCACAGTGAGGCATACCTGAGCTAAAACTCCATTAATAACTTGGCCTCCATAAGCCCCCTCTCTGACTGACAGGCCTTTGAAACACTTTGGGTCCCCTGGATTTAGTGTCAGTTCAGAGCCAGTGTCCAGTAATCCCCAAAAGTTTGATTATTTCCTTTACCCCCAATGAACAGTCACTCATGAAAGGCCACAGGTCCCTTTGGGGAAGGCTAGAAGAAAGACTAACAGCATAAACCTTCAGTGATGTGGCAGGGTCCTTCTTCCAAGGGATCCTGCCTTCCCCTCATTCAAGTGGTTATGGGTCTGTAAACTGGCTCAAGTCTGGGAATTGGTTGAGTGATCATGACTACCTATCCCTCTGTTTACCTAATCCAGCATTCTTCTGCCTATATAGGTCACGTAAATATTTAGTAGGTTTTCCATCTATTTCACTCCTAGGGACACCATGACTAAGTAGCCAATGCCATAATTCCACACAAGACAGGCTGCTCTGATTACCATGAAAGCCTTGTTGTCTATTTATAACCCAGTCCACCCTGTCTCTGTTGATTCACTGCTGACACTTGCCCTCTGTTACCACGGAGTCCAATCAGCCCCATCGTGGGCAAATGTCGGAGTTCACTTAAGGCAGTTCACACAGTTAATCCTGGTGCACACAACATAGCAATTATAGGAGTCTTCAAAGATGCTGGGGCCCACCTCACAAACTTATTCCTTATGGTTGTAGTGAAGAATATGTCCTCAGGACACCCCTTTTTGGGGTCTATGGGAGTATCCTGATAGATCCATTCCACCATACCAATATCGCTCAGCTTTTGTATGCCTTCTTCTACAGTGTACCAAGGTAGGTCAGGCACCTCAAGTTGGTCTAATCTGGCAGCCCATGCCTCAATGAACTAGCCATATAAGGAGTTGGTTCCTCTCTTAGCCTCTCTCACTGAGACATTGAAAGAAGAGTCTGTGCTTAGGGGTCCCTTATCCAGAAACTCACACTGCTCTAATACTGCATTTCTTGCACCAGTGTCCTACACCCTCAGTAACCATTCCCAGGGATACTCCCCAGACTTTTGCTTGTACGTATTTTAAAGCACGAGCAGTTCTTTGTGAGTATAGTGTACTTCTTCTTGACTAATCACCTTGGCCTCACCCTTAGGAGCTTTCCTTGCCTTAATTTTAGTTACAGGTCTAGCAGAAACTATCAATGGTGAGGGTGTTTGCTGGGTGTTCTCAGCACTATCTTGTAAGTCATCTCCCTCAGGCAATGGTAGAGATGTAGCCCCACCTGGCGTTTCACCTTGAGTAGGTTGGTGGATCTGCTCAGGTGTGGGTTGTTTTGTTGATAGTAGACTACTATCTTCAGCTGGGAGGGGAGATCTACTGGGCTGGTTCAATTGTTTCTAATGGTGGCTTAATATCCTCCTCTTCTGGATCATCAGCCCATGTATTCCCATCCATGTTTCAGGGTCCCAATTTTTTCCTATCAGTGCCCTCACTTTGACTTCTGACACTGCTCTAGATCTGCCATTCAACTGGCATTGTAATTCAGCCACTCACATAATGAGACTTTGGACCTGGTTCTCAGCAATATCAGCTCTTTTACTACAGGCAAGAAGGCTCTCCTTTGGCAGACAGAACCCTTCATATTTGTGAGTTGGCACTTAAGGCATGTTTCTGAGGCCCTGAGACAATCCTTCTCCTTAATTACATAGTCCATTGTAAGGAGGACCAGCCAACCAGCTTCTTTATACTTGGCATCTTGACAAAACTGCTGGAATATATCAAACATATGTTCTCCAAGAGCCTCTCCTGTAACCATCCATCAGTGCTCCTACTTTAGGTATTAGCTTCGCTATTTCACACTATGGACTAGTAGGATTGGCAAAATTACCCATGGCTTTAGGTCTAGAATTAGCATCACCAGTGCTCTTAAGACTAATCAGATTGGAGAACCAATCAAAGAAACCCATATTTATGATTTTATTTCTCTAGAAGCATTCCTGGTACCACTTGTGTCAGGCAGGGTTCTCTTAGAGATATAAATTCAGGACACTAGTAATTCTCTTTATATATTTATAGAGAGAGAAAGGTGTATAAGACAAGAAACAGTTAACTATCTATAAAGCAGTACAGATTGCTCAGTGCAACTCACTTGCATGAGGCAGCTAGAAGACCGGCAGTCCTTCAAGTCTTGAGGGCCTCTGAGTAGTCCTCTGTAGAGCAATTCAGACTATGTGGTCACAGGCAGCAAACAGCAGAGCAGGTCGCCAACAGTCAGCCAGATGACAGAGTCCAGCAGTCCCCAGCTCAAGAGCTATATATCCCAGGAGCGTGGCAAAGCAGGGCATGAAGGCACCTCAACTCACAGCTCCACAGTCCATGATTAGGTGTCTCATGGGTAGTGTTGCTTGGAGGTCGAGGCACAGGGCGAACAAAGCAGCTATCTGGTTCGAAGATCCGAGAGCAAGAGAGAGAGAGGGCGGGACTCGCTAAGCTCTTCCTATCTCTGCCCTTCAATTCATCCCGTGTGTTCATTGGCTGTGCTGTCACAACAGACCCACCAATCTTCTGTGGCCATGTTGGCATTACAAACCTGCCCATCATAGGAACGATGTGTGTGAGGGTTGTATTACTTCACCATACTTATTCAATCTGCATATTGTGCAGATAATCTGAAAAACTGGGGTATATGAAGAAAAACGGGGCATCAAGATTGGAAGAATGTTTATTAGCAAGCTGTGATGCTCAGATTATACAGCCTTACTTGTTGAAACCAAGGAGGACTTAAAGCACTTCCTGATAAATGTAAATGACTGCAACTTAATATGGATTGCAACTTAATGAAAAGAAAACCATAATCCTCACAAATCGATCCATAGGTAACATCATGAAAAATGGAGAAAAGACTGAAATTGTCAAGAATCTAATCTTGCTTGGGCTTACCATTAAAACTTACAGAAACAGAAGTCAAGAAATCAAATTACATTTTGCATTAAACAGATGTACTACACAAGACTTCTTCATAGTGTTTAACAGCATGGATGAGATTTAAAAATTATGATGGGCTTGGCCCTAACAATGATATTTTCAATTAACTCATATGCCTGTGAGGGCTAGACATTGAATAAGAAACTACACATTTGAATTTCTGTTCTGACACAGAATAATGAAAGTACCCTGGACTAACAGATGAACAAACAAACCTATCTGGAAGTACAGTTAGAATGCCCCCTGAGAACAAGGAGGGTGAGACTTTGTCTCCTATTGTCAGGAGAGACTAGACCCTAGAGAAAGACATGATGTTTGGTTAAAAAAAAAAAAAAAAGAAGAAGAAAGAAAGAAAGAATGACAGCAGCAAAGTGGATGTGGCTGCAGGATGTGGCTGCAAAATGGGCTCAACTCTGGCAATGATGGTGAGGCTGGTGTGGGACTGAATAGTATGCTGCTCTGCTGTGCAGAGGGCTGCTGGGTCAGAACCAACTTGCCAGCGCCCAACAGCAGGGTTTCACAATTTTGTCCCCTGTGGGCTCTGCCACATTCACAGCCATATTTGCAACAAAGGTTAATGTGTTCACACATGTGCCTATATACTTATCTTTCCATTTTATATTCTTAAAATTCAGCACTTTCTTTACTAAGCATAAATCAAGCACACTCAAACAATATCTAAAATACCCCTTTCTGCCAAATTATTTTTTTTAAATCGATGGAAGTATTTGAGTTATTTTTTGATCATTTGGTGCCAGTGGTGAATAGTTTTATCTCAAGTCAAATTAATGTTTTTCATGAAGCTTTCGTGTGAACCTCATTTGATTCACAATGGCCAGGTAACAGAAACACACTAAAAATCAGTGAATTCCAACAAGCACCCTTAAGAACAAATTAGGTCAATTATTTCTATTAAAGTTTACTACATGATCAGCTTCATCCAGACATAATTGAAACCCGATCATAACTTAAAACCAAAAGTCTTGAATTGTTGGAAGATACTACTAGCAATGCAAAAATAATTGCATTCCTTGATTTTAAAAAAATTACCAAGAATTGGGAGTAAAACTTCTTAAACATCAACAAAAAGTTTACGCTATCTCAGGATTAACTGAACAAAACATTCACAAAAACTTTATGGAAAATGTCAAAGCAATTCTACAACTATTTCCCAAACACAGTAACAATACATTCTTATGAATCTGTGAGGAAATTCAAACTTTCATATGCTGTTGATGGGTGTGTAGAACGGAGCAAGCACAATGGAAAATGGTTTGGTGCACCCTTTAAAACCTAGAAATAAACATATCCTATGTTGCAGTTATTCCACTCCTACATACATACAAAAATTGGGGGACATTTAATTACCTTTTGGTTCCATTTATCCACAATGTTTTGAGTTATATGTCCTAGAGAAATAGCAGCAGCAGGAAAAAAATAGATATCCGCATCCATGTTCATTGCAGTGTTATTCACAATAAGCAAACAGATGTAAACCACATAAATGTCCATCAACTGATGAATGGATAAATAAGGGTGGTACATACACACCATGGAATACCATACAGCATAAAGAATAATGGTGTATCCTATGACTATCTCAGGACATTGATGGATTTGGAGCATGTTATGCTGAGCGAAGTCAGTCCAGCAAAAAGGGATAAACATTGCATGTGGTCAATATTTTACAAAGTCAAGAAGAGGTTTACGCAAAGAAAAAAACTATTCATGGAGAGAAGGGGAAGAGGAGAAGACTACTAACGAGGTAGTAGACAGTCATTAACTGATCACAGGAAAGGCAACAAGCAATATGTATGAGGTGCAGTGAAGTCCAAATAGTTGAGATGCCTCTTCTGTCCATAGAATTTGTAACTACCACCAAAAGGCTAGGTGGGATCATAGAAAGAAATATAGAGACTCTAACGCAAGACTGGTCTGTTTTTGCCTTCTGCTGAAGTATAACAGTGAGTTACCTCATCAGCAGGAACAGACTCTCACAACAGTGAAGCACACGCATGATCCCTGTGTGAACTGGCTGAGGCACCAGAGACTGCAGCACCAAGATGCTTGAGATGGAACAGTGGGGTGAGTGACTTCAGTCAAGGAGCTGACTTACAGAGTGGTGTGCCTATAGATGACCAAATGACTCATGGGAATATGGAGAAAAGTCCAACCTCCATAATGATCATAAAAGGCACATTAAAAACTCACTTGAATCATTATGATAGAGTCATCAGTATGGCAAAAAACTGGAACATAAAAAAAAAGTAAAAAAAAATTGGAACATGAGAAATATCAAGTGTTGATAAGGATACAAGAAAATGTTAACATTCACATGCTGTGAATAAGAATAGTTAGGGCATGCTTATAAATAGACATTGTGGAAAGTATGGAACTATATACTACCACCAATCTTGAATATAAACTTGTCTACAAACAGAAATCCAAGTTTTCCTTAGAGCACTGCTTCTCGTAACAAATATGTGGAGGCATCCTGGGCATTCATCAGTAAGAAATGAGAGTAAGCAAGAAGCAAATAATGAAATGGAACCATCATAAATTATAAGCTGCATGTATATGCAACAAGACGTGTAAGCACAAAAGTGTAATATTACGTGAAAAAAGTGAGATGCAGAATGATATTTATAGCACACTAATTTATGTAGAGCAAAAACACATGATGCAATAGCACTGTATATTTTTTTAAAACAGACATGTATGGAAATAATGGGTAGTATAATAGAAAGTTTAAATATAAAATGCAATCGAGAAGAAGGAATGTGCTCTTGGTGAGAAAATAAGAGTGTGCATGGCAGATGAAGAAAACTAACTAGTAAACAATGGAGAGCACTCAGGATGACAGCATGCTGGGAACTAAGGATGGATTTAATTCAGTCTTCCATACCTGAAGTGCACAGAAAACAGGGTTTAGAAGATAGTGATATAAGAGAGATAGGAAAGAAGAGATTTTCGAGAAGAAGAGTAATCTATTGTCATCAGGGTGAGTCTAAATAATAGAGCAGACCTGCCCTGTAGGATTTCCAAGGCTGTAATCTTTATGGGAGCAGTCACATCTTCCTCCCTGGAAGTGGCTAGTAAGTTCTAACACACCACGCTGGAGGACCTTCTAGGTAGTGGCTAGGCATCTACCGTAACACACTGCATTTTGGAGTTCCTCGATAAGTGGGGGGGGGGGGGCTCAATACTGCAAAGAATTTATGCAAAAGGAATAAAACAAGGTTTCCTTGACTGAAGCTGATAAAAATAATTACACTAAGCCACGTTCAGTGCCTTTATGCTTCTTAACTTGGAAACTGGGTTCAATGTCTTTTCTGAAATATTGGGCAACTACGCAAAGAAAACTATCTGGTCTTTTCCTCTCAATGCTTTCTAATTTTGGCTTTTATTTTACCAGCAGTCTCTTACCACTGCTTATGTCGATAATCTTAAAACCTAAGATTGTTGCAGTCACCAACAGATGCCTTTTTCATCCCATTGTCATCCATTTTTAACCTCAAGATTGGTGGTTCAAACCCACTAGTCCTTTTGCAGTGAAAAGACGAGGCTTTGTGCTTCCAAATCAGCTTCATGGCAGAAGGTAACTTGTTTTTATAATCAATAACTCTGCATGTGTTTTTTTCATAACCATACACTATGAACCCTCATTAGTTAAAAGTTGCTACTGCAATCTCTTCCCACATACTCATACTTACTTATTATAAGAAGTCACCTGACCATTGACTTTATAAATACATGTGTTTCTACATCTGGCGCTCTCAGAAACAACCTTTTGTGAGGAATAGCACGCATATCCCTCATATCACACATAATCCTCTACCACCAGACCACACAGGGAGAGATCTTTTTAATCTCAAATTTTAGTCTGACCAGAAATATTGGAATCTCCGTTTAATACAATGGAAGTCTATTTGTTCCTCACCTCAGAGGCCAGCTTGGGTCATATGAGGCTTCTGGGCAACTCTCTTCTGAGCAATTTTTCAGGACATCACAATGCCTTCATTTGTGGCTCTACCAAGTAAGCTTTCAGACAAATGGAGGAAGAGAGAGTACATGAAGGATCTTAGGAGAAAGCAGCATATTTCACTTCCACACATTTCCTTTGTCTGGAAAAGGAAGACTTTGCTGAAGAAAAGAAAGCAATCTTAATAAGAATCTCGCCAGTCTCCATCAGTCAGAACTTCTTATCCTTTCTTGTCCTTAACCATGTATCGCTGCTTCTTTCAAGCACAGTGCACACTCTCCATCTGGCCAGTGACAGCCCAAAGTCTCCATCGGTGCTGCCTGAAGCTCTAGGATCATGGGAAGAGATAGTCTTTCTCAGTTCCTCGTTTTTGTGCTCCAGCATCCAATTAAACTAAAACAGTATCTGTTTTCCTACATCTATAGGTGGTGGTTAAACAGAGAAAAGCTACCCACTATAACCATTCCCTTTTGAAAAGGGGGAAAACAGAGATACAGGAAGTACAAATTTATGCCAATACTGAAATTTTGCTAGGTGTATGTTATAAAAGCTGCTCAGTTGGTGTTAAGTCTTTGAATAAACCTTGCTTCTGCTTTCTGAGAATATCTCCATAATTGAGGTTTGTCTCATATCATAATAAATAATTCCATCATCTGGAGGTTTCTTCCATGTCGATTGTTTTCCTTGGAAGTCTGGAGAGAGCAATAAGAAGTAAATACTCTTTGAGACTCATAGTAAACTTTCAGAGCTTTCTCCTACTTATAGAAAGCGGTGAAACAAGAATAATTAAAAGAATTTTTATCCCTGGTTGACTAAAATCTTAAGCCAAGTACTCTCTTCTTTTGCCATACAGTTCCCTCAAAAATATAATAGGTATCTAGTGTTTTGACCTTAATAATGTCATATATAGTAACCACATTAAAAATTCTTTCCACTCTTTAACCTCAAGTCCTTTTTTTTTTTACTTTGCTTCTTTGTCCCAAGCTCTTTTATGTTCATTGTAATTACTAGCTACTGTGATACTACCTGGAATAATAGAAGTTTCAATCTCCGTAAAATATTTTCCTGATTTTCTTTATTCAACTGACAATGTTTATGATTTCATTACTCAAATTTTTCATTTTTAAAGTATTAATACATACAATTTAGGTGTCAAAATGATACCTATTTGTCCCAATCCTGCAAACTTTCAGAAATCTGTGTTAATATTTTCTTTTACTTCTGTTTGCAGTTGACCAATTCTACTCAGATGTCATCTTTCCTGGGATAACTTGACAAAAGTGGATGACTGCAACAAGTATGAACTATTAAAATTCAATTTCCAACCTCTTTTAAGAAAGCTGCATGAGATTAGTTCTATCTTACAAAGTAACCAGGTGACGGCGAAGGCAGTGATTTAATGTGGCATTTCAAGTCAAAGTCTCTAATGCCTACTTAAGGACCTTTTCTATATGAGTCTGGTAAGAAGATTGGGGAAGTTACTGATAGGATTCACTGGAATACCATCTGCTGCATATAAAATGAGCCCTCTGAGAAGCAGGATGGGAAATTATCCCTCTCAGCAAGAGCCAAGAGTGGAGTACATCGTCTGGACCTTGAGATCTGTGTGCAGCAAACCTGGCTCCAGAAGATGGCTGTCACATCAGAGGGTAAACAGCAGCATAACAAGGAGGCAGAACATGAAACAGAGGGGACTTCCCAACCCGCAGAACAAATAAAGCTAAGGGCTTTGGGGCAAGAGACTGAATTATTGAGTGAGGTGCTTCTGGGCATGTAACTGGGGGAATGGACTTGCTTGACCTGAATGCCAGTGGAAGATAACAGCAGAGTGGTTGCTCTGTGAGCAGTTATTAGCAGCACTGAAAGACCTGCGTAATGTGTCTTGATGAACAACTATATCCTGATCATTTGTCACTTGCAGTACAATATGTTAACTTCTTTAATAAATCCTTTAATCATGAATATTGTGTGTGAATCTGTGTTGTCATTGCAATGGGTATTACTACCTAAAAGTAGAAGCAGAAAATGCTAGTTAGGGCAATATAGTGACAATTTAATCAAAGATAAGGGGACTTCAAAACGCTCGTAGAAAGTGGAATTGAAATGAAGCTCTGGCTAAACCACTATTTCTTTCTTTGCCATTTGCTGTTAAAGATAAATGCTCTGTTAAATGCTCTGTTAAAGAGAAATATTTTATATTCTTGTTATAGAACAGTGCCCCACTTCCTATACAAATTATTGTGCTTGTCAAGATAGGCTGCTATGATTTCAATACAAATAAATATTGAAATCTCTGAACTTTAAAATAAAAGTTGTGTCACTCCCATCATAATTCTATATCCTTCGGCAATTTTTCTGTAATCAGTGGTTCAGGGGCCTAGATTCATTCCACACAGCAGCACCAGCAGTCCAGAGGCCTTTGCTTTAAGTTAACACAATTAGAAAAAACATGAACCAAGGATGAATTCACCAGAGGTTTAATGCACAAATATTTCCCCTCCCCCTTTATTTTTAAAACTAAAACAATTATTGAGTGGGTCAAGGGGAGATCAAATGATATGATATTTTAACCAAAGTGCATCTACTGTAATACAAAACTATTCATGTCCCTCAACTGTGGTTGGAAGGGATTCACCAGAGACTTAATCTCTGTGAGGATCCTGCAAATGGATTTTGAGCTTCCACTGTTGTCCATAGCCTTCTGCAAGCTCGGAGTTCATAATTTAACCTCTGATACAATTCCTTCCTTCAGATTTGGATTTTATTATTTACAATCCTTGGATTGCACAGCTAATGTGCTTCTTTCATATGAAGTTAATTGATGCTTCACTTAGTGACTGCTTGTTGAGCACAAGATTTTAAGACCTTCGATACTGTTTTTTTCTGATAGTTGGGCACCATCTGATTTCTTCACCACAGTTTGCTATTGCAGTTACATCTTCAGTGTTTTCTACATGGGGGCACATATTGAGTAGGGCCTTGTCATAAAAATTAATTGTTCTTGTATTTGGGTCTAGAATTCAGTGGGAACCCTAAATCCATTCATATATCTGTGATTTATGTGTGTCTAGAGACAGCATTGTCACTTTATATTAGAGGTATTAATACTGAACAATGTTTGACAAGGTTATGAGCCAAATCAAGTGCATTCTTCCTTTGATTTACTCAGTAGCTGATTTCATGATAGGTCACTGTATGGGGAGAAAATGTGGTCACATAAAAAACATTTTGATTGATAACAAAAACTCAGTTATGTATATGAGTATATAGCTAGACAATCAAACCCCATACCAATCTACCAGTACACTGATGTTTGTTGCAATAATATGCAACTTAAAATCCCTCAGTTCTAATCAAGCAAATCTTAGTTCTCAAAGTAACATCTTTGGTCTTTCACAATTAAAGAGTGTCTTTATACAGATTTGATTCATGTGTATTCTATCTGGTGAAATCCACGAGTACAGTAGTCATTTATGTAATTGTAAAAAGGTATTCTCAATAAATAAATTATGATCATTGATAATATAAAATTCTGTCCTGTGATCACCAGTGCCATTGCTATACAATGTCATAGTTTCCAACTACCGATCCTTCCTCTTTGTTTTCAATATTTGAATTGCAATCACCAGTAATTATCAATAAATTTTACTGCATATAAATTGACTTCAGACTTAAATATAATTCTTCAATTTCATCATCATTGGCTTAGTAGAAAAAATTTTGAATAATGTTTGCATTAATGAGACTTCTTTGCAGGTATTATCCTATATAATACAGATAATACAGGCATTATCCTATCATTGACAGCATTGTACTTCAAGATAGATCTCAAAATGTTCTTTTATTGGCAATGAACATGACACAATTCTTCTTGAATTTGTCATGCCTACCATAGCAATCCAAAGACTGTCTCATTCAAAATGTATAGTATCAATCCATTACAGATCACTGATTTGGTAGGACATTATGCATCCTATTTCATTTTTATGATTTCCAATGTTCCTAGTATTTTAAATCTTACAGTCTAATAATAAATAGCTACATTAGTTTCTTCTTATTTTAAGTCATGCTCCATCATCAAATGAAGTTTCTGGAGGCTTTAATCCATCCATGTCATTATGGTTAACTCTACTATGAGGTGGCAACTCTTCTCACATTATGTCTTCCAACTTGAGGACTCGCCTACAGGCATGTCCCAGATAATGTTCTGCTGCTATTCACAGGTTTCCAGTAGCTTATCCCCCAGAAGTGAACTGTTTCTGCCTACATTCTTTGCCTGTCTTAGTCTGGAAACCCAACAAATCCTGAACACAATGAATGACCTTACTGATATTTGAAATTCCAATATCATAGCTTCTAGCATCATAACAACACACAAGCCGCCTCAGTAAGACACACTAATAGCCAAGTGGTAGAACAATAAGCACAGAGGTTAGGATTTACAACACATATTTTGGGTGACACGATTCAATAAATAACAGTGTGTGTTTATTTTGAGCACAATAAAAAATATAGATGGTTGGGGGAATTCATAGATATCACAGGACAAGCCTTCTTTGTGTGGGAAAGTTCTATGCAGGACTAACAATGCAGCATCTTTGAGAGCTGCCAACGGTATTCCTGTCCCTGAGTCCATCACAGCGAAAACCTAAATGAAGCCCTGGGGTGGGGTCACTAGCAGTCAGTACTGACTTGCTGGAAGTGAGAAATATGCCTCCAAAATGTCAAAACACTCCCCAGGGATGGCATTGCATGCTTTAGGAACCTCTGACTAATATCACCATTTCCTGCATCATCCAGGCCATAAGTCCCAAAACATATTTGGCCTACTGCCCCTTTTTCAGGGGGAAAAAACTAGTCTTCAGGCACCTAGAAATTAAAAACGCTTGTAGCATAGTCCATAATCCAAGGTAAAGTGGAAGTATCTGCTTTCACAGACCCCCCGGGATCATCCCAGTGCTCCCCTAGTGGCTAGATACTCTACTTTGGGAAATAGTGATGGGCTCTTCCCTGTACCCCAAAACTCAACCCAAATCTCCTGTTCACAAAACAAAAACTGCTATGCACAACAGTATAATTAAATAAATTCTAATGAAAAGGATGAGGGAAGATTATGGTAAGTCTATGTTAATAGCATTGTGCCTGGTTTAGCTGAACAGACATATTATACTATAACAATATAAAAGCAAAAGACTACAGTAATCAAAGGAGAAAACAGAGGGCTGTTTTTGTTTGTTTATTTGTATATCTCTTTTGTGACCTTTCTTTATTGTCTTGGTCATCTTGGATCTTCATCGTGGCACAGTGAATGTGGTGGATGTATTATAAACACTAACTGGATGAATTGATGCTAATGTCTTCTACCAACGTATACTATTGCCATTTTTCTTTCTTATTTTTCAAAGTTTTGAAAAGCAGAATAATGCTTCTAGAATGCAAACGCCTTTATTAAGTTCTTGGCACTCCACTTTTTATTCCTATTTCGCTCTCATCTGAAGTTCATATCAAGACAAGCCCCTTATATTGCACAAAAGTAATCCTCTTTGTCAGCCCTTCCAATAAGTTAACATTCCATGATAAATTTAATTCACTGAGCTATTTTAATCATTAAATTGCACTTTATGTTCATAAATTGTGAGTATCAATAGATCACTGGTTTAATGGAGTGTGATAAATGAGTTCTTAATTCATTGTGATTCATATTAATCATTGCACTTCCTCAAAGAACTATAGAATACACATGTGCGTAACATGATGCCCCAGAGCAAAGAATGAAGAATGGATGCCAAGCACAGAAATGCAATTTTTAAAACACAAGGAAAAACAAACCCTAGAGCATCACATATTAGAATCATATTGACAGAGGAATTTTTTTAACTCCAGTTGGCACCACAAAATATAATTGGGTTTTAAGAAATGTCTATCATAAAAAACAGATCTTCAAAGTGTAATTTCCTGATCAAAATAGGTTTTTGCCCCCATACAGTAATAATATTTCAAGGCACCCCAGGTGTTTAAACTGATAGCCACTGATATTTCAAACTGTGACTACTGAATTGTACTGCTATTCCTGCAAGAGGTAGTGGTGGTTATTTGAAATAATGATACTTAAAGTACCCCGCAATGTAAATGAATAGCTTTAGAGATAGACAGCTGTAGGTCCCAATATCACCACTAAATAGCCAAAGACACAGAGACGGTCACCTATAGTATGGAAATCTATTTTACTTGAAATGTTTTTGTGGGCAAGCAAAAAGCAGGTCCTTTTATATACAAGGAGTTGGCAACTATACTGGAAATACTGAGGAAATTATATTCATCTCTGCTGAATAGCAAATCAATGCTTCATCTTATCTTTTTCTGTTATTGTAACACCCACAATGATACCATGAGAATCCTTTTTAAAATGCTCTTATGTAGCTATCATCTCTGTAAGGCAACCAAAGGTTAACTTTTTTTAATTTAAATAAAGTTAAAAGACTAGCATAGACTAAAATACGACTTAAATGCTGGTTGTTTGGCACTCAATTAAAATGCTCTTTGCATTTAAAAGGACATTTTAAAGTATGTAACCTTGTTAAACCTTTACTACAAATGCACCAAAAACCTAAATGCGTTAGTCCTGGTAGACTAGAGGAACAAATCCATAGAAACCCTTATTTATATACAAGAGCAATTGAACATTGAGAAAATGTCCCACCCCAGAAAGATCAATTCCATAAGTCCGATATTAGCCCAAATGTCTGATAGCAATCTATAAAGTCTTCTTCAGACTCACGAAACACTTGCGATAACTTTGAATGTGGAAGATCACAGGTGAGTCGGTAGAAAGTCTTTGGATCCAGTGGCATTGTAAACATCTCAACGTTGGCAGGGATCTCTGCATGGCTTCTCAGCACCCAGGGCTGCATCAGAGTGGGTCCATGTGGCTTCTCCTCAAGGATGCCTCCAGGAAGTGAGCCTTGTCAGTCGAGTGTCTCTAAGGGAGCAAGAGAGCATCTCCTGCCTCCAAGAAGGAAGGACCAGATTTCTCAGAATTTTCAGAGAAGACCACACAGAGGCTTCAAGACTTGAGGGAGAGCGGCCCTCTAGTTCAGAAGCAACAAAGCCCACATGGAAGGAGCACACTACACTGTGTGATCACGAGGAGTTGAATGGATCAGGTATCAGGCATCAACGAACTAAAAATTATATCATTATAAATGAGGGGGTAGTACAGATTGCGGACCCAAGGTTCATTTATAGGTAATGGGACATCCCCTTACAGAAGGGTCGAAGAGGGGTGGAGACGAGCCAGTGCAGTGCAGTGTAGCCATGATGAAGCATACAACTTTCCTCTAGTTCTTCAATGCTTCCTCCCCACCCCACCTCCAACATCCCCCTCCACCCTCACTATCAGCATCCCAATTGTACCTGACAAATTCGGCTAGACCAGAGTTCATACACAGGTACATATAGGAACCAGAAACATGGGGAATCAGATGATCCCTTCAGGACCAGTGGTGAGAGTGGCATTACCAGGTGAGTAGAAGTAAGTTGGGGTAGAAAGGTTGGACCAATTATAAGGCTCTCCATGTAACCTTATTCCTGTGCATACAACAGGGAAGTGGGTGAAGGGAGACATTAACAGTGCCAGATATGACAAGATAATAACAATTTATAAATTATCAAGGATTCATAAGGAAGAGGGGAGCGAGGAGGAGGGGAGAAAATGAGGAACTGATACCAAGGGCTTAAGTAGCAAATGTTTTGAGAATGATGAGGGCAACACATGTACAAATGTGATAGACATACAATGGACAGATGGATGAATTGTGATAAACATTGTAAGAGTCCCCAATAACATGGTTCAGAAACAAAACCAAAAAAAGGTTGCAAGTGTTCATCCAAGACACAAGTGGTCTTTATTCACCTGAAGAAACAGAAATAAAAAGAGTCAGGAATAGGAGAAGTCTTTGGGGTATATCACCTCTGCCCTGATACCAGAAGTAGATTGTGCCGGGATACCATACCTGGACATTTCGATCAAAGATTCGACAAAGGAATCTGGATTACAAGTGAAAAACAAGTGATCTAAAAATCAATGGTAAAGAAGGCATAGGATGCCTGGTGGGGCTTGATCAAGTACTTGATAGCCAAGAGGAATTAATGAAAGCTGAATGAAGATCAAGCATGATAGTGTGACCAGAGGATGGCAAAAGGAAGTAGAGAAAAGAATTAGGATGCAAAGGATATTTGTAGAGGTAAATAAAGGCATGTACACATGTAAATATATTTATATAATCATAGGGATAAAGAGCTATAAACAAGGATGGAGGGAAGATGGCGGCCAGATAGGAAGCCCACGCCCAGAGCTCCTGGAAATCTGTGAGTGGGGGTGACACGGGGGAGGGTAAGGCTCTCAAATTGGGTTTTGTGACTCCAGGAACGCTCAGAGCCTCCTCTGAACCAGGAGCCGGCGCGACCCGCACGTCCATGCTCCCCACTGACGCGGGCACAGACGCCGCCTGCACAGACGCTGCGGGTTCTTTGTGCCGGCGGGATCCAGGGCGCCGCTTTGCGACCCTGAGATCAGGGACCCGCAGTTAATCAGCGCCCGCGCGTAATCGCTGACCAGTCCTCCTCACCCCAAGGTGCCCAGGGGACACTCCACGCAGACCCACACCTCTCGCTCCCCACCCCCAGGGACTCCTGTGTCCCCAGCACAACGGAGGGCCAGCCCCTCCCCCATCCCGGAGGCCCCCGCCCAGGCGCACTTTAAGGGCGCCACCACTGCCCGGGATAAGATCAAGCCATCCCCTAAACCCAAGCCCGCCCACCTGGGCCACACTTTCTAACAGGAGCAGAAGGAACACCCGCACTCCCCACAGTTGCCGGCACTCCTCACAGACGCTGCCAGTTCAGGGCGCCCGCCTCAAGACCCACTACAGAGAGGTCCGCTTTACATTGTCTCCTGGGTAAACAGCCAGCCGGTCCTCCCCACCCCAGAGTACTAAAGGATCTTTTCCCTCCTATCTGTGGCAAGCGCCCCTAGCCAAGAACAGACCACCCAACAAACAACCCACCCCCTAAACCCACTCCCCTGCTCAGCCAACACACTCCATCAGATCTGCAAGGCCTAGCTGCAAACAGTTCCTGAGGGAAGCTATAATATATGACCAGCCTCCTAAAGAGAGACCCCAGGGCCACAAAACACCTAGGAAAATGCCACCTAATACAAATAAATCAAACAAAAAACAGCTAGCAGCTTCCACAGTATCAAGAAAAGAGAAACTGGATCCGATGCAAGAAGATCAGCTGGACCTAACAGCAGTCATAGAAAATGCGGAGATCGATCAACCACAGAAAGAAATCTTCAAGATGTTACTAACACATATGCAGCTCTTGAGCAGCGCATTAAAGAAGAAAGAAGAATAGATACAGGAGATAAAGGCGACCCACCAAAGGGAAATCCAAGAACTAAAGAGTGAGCTAACAAAAACTAATAGTAAGCTCTCATATTTCAGCCAGAGAATGGAGGAGGCAGAAAACAGGACAAGTGACCTAGAGGACTCACAAGTAGAAATTAATAAGTGGGAGAAAAAATCTAACAAGTCTATGAGAGAAGCAGAAGAAAATATTAGATGCCTGGCTGATACTATGAAAAGAAACAACATTAGGATTATCAGTCTGCCAGAAGATGAGGCATCAAGAAAACCAACATCCAAAATAGTGAGGGAATGCTTAGAGGAAAACTTCCCTAGCTTAATGAATGAAAACCATATAACCATACAGGAGGCGGAAAGAACATCAACTAGACCAACCCCAAGAAGAAAACACCAAGACATATAGATGTTAAAGTATCCAATTGTGAAGAAAAAGAGAAAATTATGAGAGCAGCTAGGGAAAAAAGGGCAATCACATAAAAGGCAAACAGGTAAGAATATGCTCGGACCTATCAATGGAAACTATGAAGAAGAGGAGAGAGTGGAGCAGCATATTCCGAAATTGCAGGAACATGATGCAAACCCAAGAATACTCTGTCCAGCCAAATTATCTATCAAAATTGATGGAAAAGTAAGAGTCTTTCCAGACAAGAAAAATCTCAGAGAATATGCCAAAAGGAACGCAGCCCTACAAAAGATTCTCACCGAGCCTCTGGGAGAAGAACAACAACAACGACCTAACACACGCAGAATGAATCTACCCAGAAACAGTCAGAGGGATAACAGCCCCCAAGATAACTCTGGCTCAGAGATGGAAGAAAGGCAAGAATGAACCACAAACATATATTGACACAACCTATGGAAATAGAAAAACATCCAATCCAAGAGTGATAAAATGACAACACAGAGTGCACAGATAGATGTAATAACCCTAAATATTAATGGATTGAACTCAGGCCTTAAGAGAGAGAAATTAATAGACTGGCTTAGAAAGCACACCCCCTCAATCTGCTGCCTACAGGAGACACATCTTAAGATCACAGAAAAAATATATTGAGAATCAAAGGCTGGAGAAAAATATACCAAGCAAACAGCAATTCTAAAAAAGCTGGAGTAGCAATCCTAATATCAGATAAAATTGACCTCAAAGTGCAAACCATAATAAGAGACAAAGAAGGACACTATATAATGCTTAAGGGAAGGGTAGACAATGATCCAATAAGCATCTTAAATATATATTCCCCAAATGAGAGGCCTGCAGAATATGTAAACCAGACACTTCATCTGATGAAAAAAGAAATTACATCCTCAACAATTATGGTGGGTGACTTCAACACACCACTCTCTGAGAAGGACAGATCACAGGGAAAGAAACTCAACAAAGAGGCGAGAGATCTAAATACTACAATTAGACAGTTTGACTTGGTAGATATCTACAGGGTCTTTCATCCAAAGGAATAGCATTTCACATTCTTCTCAGCCCCACATGGAAGTTTTTTGAAGATAGGCCACGTGCTGGGACATAAGGAGAATCTACATAAATTTAAGCATATTGATATCATACAGAACTCACTCTCAGACCACTCTGCCATAAGGTTGGAAATCAACAAAAGGAAGGTAAGGGGAACTAGAGAAAATAGTTGGAGAATGAATAATTCTCTATTGCAAAAGGAATGTGTGCTGGCCCAGATCAGAGAGGAAATTAAAAGATTTCTAGAAACCAATGAGAATGAAAGCACGACATACCAAAATTTATGGGACACAGCAAAGGCAGTCTTAAGAGGAAGTTTCATTGCAATACAGGCACACCTGAAAAAGGAAGAGTGTCTCATAACTGATACGTTGACACAGAATTTACAACAACTAGAGCAGAGTCAGCAGGATAACCCCACCAATAGCAAAAGAAAAGAAATAATAAAAATCAGGGCCGAGATTCAGGAGAGGGAAAATAAGAAAACAATGGAAAAAATTAACGCTGCTAAAAGTTGGTTCTTTGAAAGAATTAACAAAATTGATAAACCATTGGCAGACTTAACCAAAGAGAGAGAAAATTGCAATAGCAAGAATAAGGGATGAAAGAGGGGATATCACAACTGATCCTAATGAAATAAAAAGAACAGTCACTCAGTACTACAAAGATCTTTACTCCAATGAACTCAACAACTTGGAAGACATGGACAAATTCTTGGAAAAGCAATCTCTTCCTAGATTGTCTCCAATAGACGTCAAGAATCTTAACAGACCCATAACAACAGAAGAAATAGACAAGTTTACCAAGGGACTACGAACAAAGAAATCAACTGGACCAGAGGCTACACAGGAGAATTCTACCAAGCATTCAGAGAAGAATTGACACCCCTACACAAGCTCTTCCAAAGCATAGAAAAAGATGGCAAACTCCCAAACTCCTTCTATGAAGCCAGTATAACACTGATACCCAAACCAGGCAAGGATCCCACAAGAATTGAGAATTACAGACCAATATCCCTAATGAATATTGATGCAAAAATCCTTAATAAAATACTGGCCAATAGAATACAAAAGTATATAAAACA